>OZ034977.1:21999629-22004629 GCA_964030785.1 Siderastrea siderea
AACCTTCATTGAAAAACCTCTTCGCCCCGCGTAAGTTGTCTATGTTGTCTATCAACTTTATTGGTCTCAAAATTTACAATAATAATTTAAAAAAAAAAAAAAAAAAAAAGGACCACAAAGGAATTGCGCGAACGGGAGAATAATGTTACCCATGAGAGGCGCAACCCTAAAAAACTAGTATGGTGATAAAAATCTTAAATTAAAAAAAATACAATAAATCTAATTAATTACTTGCCATCGCCCCGGCGGATCTCTACATTTACTAAGGCTAAAGGATTTTTTTACTATCCAAAAGCCATTAACGACTTTAACTTTGCTTTTTCCCGCGTGAAAAGTAGGTCTACACAAATGGTCCTGGATAGGGCGCCACATTCGTCTTCAACTGAAGCACTTGTAGATCTGAATTGGGTGAATCTTACAACCAGAAGACAAATGAAACACTGCCTTTATATGTACAATTTAATAAACTCGGACAATAGAAACAACATGATCATCCGAGGTTTGGACCATCACAGTCACAACACTCGGTCAAAGGACACTGTTCGAATCATAAAATCAGATACTAACTGGGGACTGCTTAGATCCCTAAATAGTGCCTTACTTGACTGGAATGCCCTGCCTATGGAGATGAGAAACCTATCTTATAATGCTTTTAGAATATCGTTACATAAAAGGTTTAAATTTTAAAATAGCTTTCCATTTTCTTCTACTTTTAAGTAGAACTTAGGTGTTTAATCCCTCTTAATTTTCTAATATTTAAATTAGCATTTTAGTATTTTAGTTAATTTTATCTTGTTATATTTTCACAGTGCCCTATTGAAAACCACCTTGTGTGATATAGGCCATCTGTATAAAGAATTGTATTATTATTATTATTATTATTATTATTATTATTATTATTATTATTATTATTATTATATAATAGGCCATTCAAGCAAAACATTTCTCGCATCTCGTCGAGTCACACTTATCCGAGTCTTTTAGCGTCTATTAGTGGCAAACTATAAAACAGGCTTGAATGGTCTATTGTGTAGAATTCAGCATTAATTCAATTTGACAGCGTCCTTGTAGCGCTTATCATGCAAAAAAGTTAAGACGCTTTAACTAAAAAAGGTAAATTTAGAAGTATTTTCGCTGTTTTTCGCGCGCTTCTCTTCAGTTGATCGTATACATGTACGGCTGTTGAATGGTCAAAAGACCCGTTAGCTTTTAAAGATCAACTTAGTCTAGAGATGTTTGGAAGGAATAGAATTCGCTCTTGCTTTATTTTTCTCGCGCGAGATGACTTCCGATGAGACGGGCGGCATTTCGCTAGACGGGTCGTGTCCACCCGTGTGCGAATCGAGTCGGTTCGCCGACATTTCCACCCTCCCTCATACCGCTCTACTTGTATCTCCCGCTCTACTTGTGTCTCTCGCGAACTGACTTCCGGTTAGTCGGGTCGCAATTTGCTAGAAGGGTCGTGACGGCCCGTGTCCGATCGACTCGGTCTGCCGACATTTCTACCCTCTCTGAAACCCACCTGCCACATATTATTAAGTCTCTCGTGAACTGACTTCTGGTTTGTCGGGTCGCGTTTTGCTAGACGGGTCGTGACGGCCCGTGTCCGATCGTGTCGGTCCGCCGACATTTCTACACTCTCTGAAACCCACCTGCCACATATTATTAAGTCTCTCGTGAACTGACTTCTGGTTTGTCGGGTCGCGTTTTGCTAGACGGGTCGTGACGGCCCGTGTCCGATCGTGTCGGTCCGCCGACATTTCTACACTCGTGAATTGACTTCTGGTTTATCGGGTCGCGTTTTGCTAGACAGGTCGTGACGGCCTGTGTCCGATCGAGTCGGTCCGCCGACATTTCTACCCTCTCTGAAACCCACCAGTGATTAATTTGCTAGAAGGGCCGTGACGGCCCGTGTCCGATCGACTCGGTCTGCCGACATTTCTACCCTCTCTGAAACCCACCTGCCACATATTATTAAGTCTCTCGTGAACTGACCTCTGGTTTGTCGGGTCGCGTTTTGCTAGACGGGTCGTGACGGCCCGTGTCCGATCGTGTCGGTCCGCCGACATTTCTACACTCTCTGAAACCCACCTGCCACATATTATTAAGTCTCTCGCGAACTGACTTCCGGTTTGTCGGATGGCGTTTTGCTAGATGGGTCGTGACGGGTCGTGTCCGATCGTGTCGGTCCTTGCCATATATTATTAAGTCTCTCTTGAACTGACTTCTGGTTTGTCGGGTCGCGTTTTGCTAGACCGATTGTGACGGCCCGTGTCCGACCGAGTCGGTCCGCCGACATTTCTATCCTCTTTGAAACCCACCTGCCGTATTTTTCTAAGTATCTCGCGAACAGACTTCCCCTTGATCGGGTCGCATTTTGTTACACGGGTCGTGACGGCCCGTGTCCGATCGACTCGGTCTGCCAACATTTCTACCCTCTCTGAAAACCAACCTGCCATATATTTCGGGGTCTCTCGCGAACTGACTTTCGATTTGACGGGTCGCGTTTTGCTAGACCGATCGTGACGACCCGTGTCCGATCGAGTCGGTTCGCCGAAATTTCTACCCTCCGTCATACCGCTCTACTTGCATTTTTCTGAGTCTCTGGCAAACTGACTTCTGGTTAGTCAGGTCACAATTTGCTAGACGGGTCGTGACGGCCCGTGTCTGATCGAGTCGGTCCGCCGACATTTCTACCCTCTCTGAAACCCACCAGCGATATTTTTCTAAGTCTCTCGCGAACTAACCTCCCCTTTGACGGGTCGCGTTTTGTTAGATGGGCCGTGACGGCCCGTGTCCGATCGCGTCGGTCCGCCGACATTTCTACCCTATCTGAAGCCCACCTGCCATATTTTCCTAAGTCTCTCGCGAACTGACTTCCCCTTAAGACGGACCGTGTACTGTCTTCCTCGGTCCGACTCAGTTTGGGTGTATTGCCAAAAGACCCACATGCCATATTTCTAAGTCTCTCACGACTTGACTTCCAATAAGACGGACCGTATACTGCCTTAGTCGGTCCGACTCAGTTTGGGTGTATTGGACAACCCTCCTCCCTTAGCTTCTTAGTCGTATTCTCTCCCTAAGGAACCTCATAGGGGCTAGTTTGGCTACTCCGCGAGCGCCTTTAGTTGGAGCTGGAGGTTGGACCCGAAGGTCTCGAGGAATAATGTGGCTCTTAATACACCTTGTAGGAAAGGTGAGGTGGTTGTTGTAGCGAGCGAGCTAACGTGAGCAACGCTCGTGGCGACGAATCAACCTTAGGGCTGTGCGCCCATATTTCAGTTCAATGTCATTAAAGATGTGTGTATTGTTCATCGTGGTGTATGATAGGCAAGATGAACAGGCATGACAGGCAGAAAGCCCACCCACACTGACCAAGACCTACGTAGCCTATGATTCACACCATCCTCAGTCAGTGAAACGTGGTATTGTTAAGTGTCTACACGACCGAGCCAAACACCTCACATCAAAACCATCATCTATCTCTGAAGAAAAGAAACATTTATCATCGGTACTTGTTTCGAACGGATATCCTTCTTCATTTGTACGAAACCTCACAAAGACAACTGACAAGACCAACAGCCAACAAAGAACCTACGCAGGAATTTAAATCTACTGCGGTTCTACCCTACATAAAAGGTGTATCAGAGGTTCTTCGCCGCTGCCTACAACAACAAGGTGTACGCACCGTCTTCAAATCAGACACAACTCGTAGGTCTCACCTAGTGCGACCGAAAGACGCCCTTGAACCAACTAAACAAGACGGTGTCGTCTATAAGATTCTATGTAAGTGCGGCAAAGTATACATCGGGGAAACAGGGAGAGCGATGCAAGACAGGATAAAAGAACACGACAGAAATATACGGCTTGCTCGTACGCAAACCTCCGCAGTTTCGGAGCACGCTAACAAGACGGGGCATCTTCCTATTTGGAAAGAAGTCAAGTTTATTGATCGTGACCCTCAATGGTACACACGTAGGGTCAAAGAGGCTATCCATATAAGACTTCATCCTCATAACATCAATATAGATAGTGGAATCAAAATTCCTGAAGCTTGGATACCTACGATCAAAAAGCACAACAGCCGATCAACCATAAAGCGGACCTGTGAGGGAACAACATCTAACAGTAGGAATAATAATGAGGATCCAAATGCACCAATAGCAGCGAACCAACATGCTACAAATAACGACACGTAAACAATCGACCTCATCGCCTAATGAAGACTAGCAGTATTGCAGTCGAAACGTCGTGATCAACAACTCAGAGAGATTCAATCGTGAGACAAACGAATAAACGTTCATCTTGCCTGTATTAAATTAGTTTGAAACCGTGGAAATACACAAACGAAAGACTGAGAGGTCTTAGACAAGTTTAGACAACCAAAATTCTAAAACTTGGGCAGAACCGAAAATTAAAGCAGAAATGTTTTTCTGACTTGGTGCGACGGAATCAATTTAGATTGGTGATACTCAGGCCTTGTTTGTTATTTGATTGAGATTTCATCACTACCGAATTTTTTTGCTTACTGTTTTCCTTATTTTAGTGTTATAGTTTATTGGGACGCTATTTATTAAACTATAGAAGTTAGTTCTAGCTTTGATTCTGTAAGGGCCGGGTTTACAGTGGCAGGTATAGATTGCTTTCCCTCTCGTGCACTGAGAGAACGCACGTGAGCGCAGATGGGCATTGGACGCGCACAACTCCCAAGTTCTCGCTAGCCTTTGTAAACACTGCCCCTTAAAAACAAAATGTCCTCAAAACAGCGAAATAAACATTTCAACGCTTACCTTTACTCAACTTCAATACACCGCGAAACTCAAAACAACAAAATTACACTTCACATGCAAGAATGGTCATGTCACCAACAAATCGTCCGGTATTTGAAACATTAGCTTTCAATCTCGTAAAATCCACGTCATTATAACGAGCCTGATTGTTTAAAGCCCGCGCGGAGACTAAGTCTTCTGACTTCCGTAAATTCAGGAATGTGCATTGCA
>OZ034977.1:22009629-22219629 GCA_964030785.1 Siderastrea siderea
GGGTACTAGGCTGATGTCCACTTTGTCTTACTTGCTTCTGTCCAGGCGCCTTTTACTCTATTCAAATAAAAACCAGTATTTAATTTGGGACCGTATTGTCTAATCCTGGTTCCTTAATTACATGTGTAAATACTTTACGTCTTTACGCTAGGCATGGACCTTCGTAGAATAGAACAAAAACAAAGAAAGTCGCACCCATGTAAAATACAAAGAAAAGTAGTAGGAACCGTACAGTTGGCAAAATGTAGACAAGTAATAGCCACACAAAATCAAAAAACGGGGGATGTTTAAGTCCAAATAAAATGGTGCTTTGTTCTTTGTGTGAGGGGTTCCTCACAGGTTGCAAACTTTACATAGAAGAACAGATAATGTAGAAACAAAGGGAGCTGAAGGACACATTAAAGTAATTTGATTCTAGCGCCTTTAGAACGAAAGCGGACTAATCTGTTAATTACCTTTCCCTTTCTGATTGGCCTTTGTTATCTCAAAGGCGCTCCCGTTACCTAATCATCGCTCCCCGTTGCTCTGTAGGATGTTTAGATCCAAAATTGAAAAGGGCGAGATTAGGGAAGGGAAAACACGTGTATACACTACAAAATTAACTCCTATTTCAGCACGTAAAGACGCTATCCCGGGTCTATCATCGCATCCTCTCTGGATGCGATGATAGTCAAGTCAATCGCAGGGTTACCCCCAGAAGTTTGTTAAGTTTCCCTATAGGTTTAACTTTTATATGTCTATTATATGTCTTGTTAATGAAAAATGAAGTCAAAAAGATTCTTGTCTAAGGAAACAACATGGCTTTTTGCTGAGGCCAGCTTCGGAGGCAGCATTCAAACAGAAAGTTTAGTTGCGACAATAATCCCCCTCCACGACAACGATGGTAAAGTCGTGTAATTCAGAGACTGTGCAACACTAGTGTGAGGACAGGAGTCCTAAAGGCCCGTTTACACAGGCGATTTTTGTCGCGCAACTTAATGCAATTTTTGTCGCGCTGAAGCTGCAACTTCAATATCGCACGTGTAAACCAGCTGCGATTTCAGCGCGATTTTAGTGCGATTTATCGTGCGATCATTTATCGCCGCGATTTACAAAACACGGTAACTTTGAGCAGCAGTTTCGCTACAGCGCAGACGCACACGTTTTGGTTGGGTTTGAGTTTTTTTCATTTTGTTTCGTTTTGCTTCAATCTCGTTTTGTTTTGTTTCAATTTTGTTTTGTTTCGTTTTACAACTCGGCAAAGACCTCGAACTGAACTGCGGAGTGACTCCAATTTTCATCTCCAAAAAGAAAGAAAATATTTAGTTATTTGAATTCGTATGATAGAGAGGTTTTACAAAATCTAACGGTACTGCCATTAGACAATTCTTTGCTTGGTTCACAACTCGGCAAAGACCTCGGCAGATGTAAATAAGCTTAAAAAGCATGGATGACGAGGAGCAAGTTGCTTTTTGTTGTTTTTAGTACGTTTTTCTCCGTGTTTACGCTCATGGCTGTACAAATTGCGAGCGACAAAACCTCCTGAGGGGTCCCCTCTGATTCCTGATTGTCACATTTTAATCAAAAATGGCAGCAAAATCGCATCAGGTTTCGAACAGGTTCGAAACTCCTGCGATATCGCGACGATAAAATCGCGCTGAAATCGCACCTGGTTTACACGCGCGATATTGAAGTTGCAACTTCGGCGCGACAAAAATTGCATTGAGTTGCGCGACAAAAATCGCCTGTGCAAACGGGCCTTAACACAGTTTCTCACTGTAAGCAACTTCCGAGTCATAGAATTGGACGTCTTGTCAATGAAAGTATGTTTGTGGTTGCTATTTCGTTTTAACCAAGGTTAACTGTACAAAGCCGGTACGGCTAAGATGAAGCATCTCTCCTTGTCAGTGTGTCATCACTGAACAATTGCAACAAAAAACGCCCCGTTTTTGCCTTACACCCTACTTTTAACCTTAAAATTGACCGACGTAATAAAAATATCGCGATAAAACCGATAAAAATGCTAGGAATAGGTTGTCACGTTACAGTGGAAATGGCAAATAGCTAGCCAGGAGGCCTCAATAATCTATTGGGATAATCTTTTCTCCTTTATTTTGTTTACATTATCCATAATATCCTTTGTTTTTTTGTTCGCCTTCAGTTAAAAAGGGCTTATCGCATTATGTTTAATTTCATTTGTCGCAGGAGTACGATAAGCAATTATTGCAGGGCATGTTAATCCCAAGAGCGGTTAAAAACTGAATAGAAACGAATACGACATTAAAGAAACGATTAACTTCTTATCTTTCACACTGTGCTCAACAGCAAGTTAGAGTTAAATATCATATGTCTGAAATTGATGAAATTTAATATGAAGTTAAGCTTTTTCTTATCGTTCGTGTCACCCGTTGTTTCCTTTCATTTCTTTAGACATGGAACCAATTGCCTCACATTGTCTCCTAGTCTCTCCACGAGGTGAACAATTAGGCAGCAGCGACACGGAAATCTGCCATAATGCTGGGGGGAACCTTGCAATGTACTGACATCCCATCTAGGGAGGGAGAGTTGTAACACTCCTAGTTGTTTGGTAATTCAGATCCCGGCATCAAGCGACGGATGTTCAGTTAGGCCACGTTATGGGCCGAATGATTCCGAAAAAAATAAATAAAAAACACGTGGTTTTACACAATTAAAAACATATAATGTGACAACAATGAAAACCTAACGAGACAAAACCATGTCTGATTTAGAAAGGTTATTTATTACTACGTTTGTCTTCTCCATATACCCGCATTTATAACTTCACCGCAAATAGGTGGTTGCACGAACGTTTTTCTTTTACAAAGGCGTCCAAGCGTTAAAGAGACACTAATTCGCTTAATTAAAACGCTATTGGTCAGTCGTACATAAGGTAATATGACAACTGCGAGAGGAGTTTATCTGATGCACATAAAATAAATTAAGGCTCATAAATGTGTCGCGAATAGCCAATTTTGTCATATTAATAGTTGATGTTTTTTCTTTGGAGAAAGACAAACTAAAGAGTGTCACTATCTTGAAAGTTTTTCATTTTTGACAGGCCATAATTAGCATTTATTAACTTCTTTTTATGTGCCTCTTCTAGGAGATAGCGGTTGGTTAATGCAAAATACAATGCTACGCTTGCTGTCGTAAGGAGACCAAAAGGGAAGTTTGTTCCTCGGCTGACACATTTGCAATTCAATTACTGTTACACAGCTCCTTTGAATTTCCACAGACACAGTCCATTATTTCGAAGCGGGACAATATAATGACAATATAGCGTCGACACAGGGCTAAACTAATTTCTTCACAGCATGAAAATGGTTTCCAACAACGTCCAATGTAGTCTTGGACAAATTAAGCCTGCTGGAAGTGTCAATGAAGCCTATTAAAATAAGTTTGTAAGAATCGACAAACGACAACGAAATGAAACCTCAGTGAAACCTGCATTGGTGAACCAAAAATAATGCTAGGCACTGTAAATACCAACGGAAAATCGCTTTATATTTTCTTACCACTACCTTCTTAACTTTGTATTCACCATATAATAACTTTAAGTATGCATTTGTATTTTAACCCTTGCCCGGGATTACATAGAAAAAAATTAATCCGAAGGGTACTAAATGTAGCTTTATCTTTGAATCCGTTATAAAATTCTATGAAAGGTATCGAGTGGTTAACATTCACTGAAATCATTTAACGCTATTTTGCAAAATAAAGTTGACTTTCTCGCTTGTAGTATTTATGTCGGTTGCCCTTAGGGATTTTGGGTTGAGTCCTCGTTCAGAAGAGATGCTAATTGAGACTCAACCGCTAGAGCGGTCAAGCGAGGCGGAACCAACATAACAGAGATATACAACAAGTAAGCGTGCCATGAACATTATGGGACAACAAGGCGAAAACAATAAATGAAGTCGACGGCAGAAGAAAATGACGCGCCAAGGAAGCAAACGAGCAAAATAAAAACACGTATCTTTTTGTCTGCCAAGACCTTTGCTTTTTTTCGTTCAAAATTGAGCGCAGTTTTAAGTATAACTGTTTTGAAATGTTGTCAACACAAAACGAAAGGAGGTGAAACAAAACAGGAACACGTTTCGTCTAAGTGTTTTAATCGTCTGGCTGCAAGGTTAACAAGTGGCCCCTGGCGCGCTGTGCTGAAATGCACTGCAAGTTAGGGTAATTTCGGTGATTAATTAAGACGTTTCAATGGCTTTTTTAAAATCTATTTTTCTTAAAAACTTTCTTTCTTTTGTTAAAGGTTCTTTTTTTTTCAAAAACGTTTTATTTTTTTTTTGTTAAACATGGTCTCAACCAACTTAACGAAACGTACTTTGCAAGCCGGCCCACGGAAGAGAGTCTAATTAACGCTACTTAGAGTACCTTGTGTTGAATATCCACAAAAGGCAATTAAATGTATGGAGGCAGACATCGCGTACATTCACGCAGCTGTCCGATTAGATTGAAGACTTTAAAAAAAATAGAAGGGGTGCCCAAAAGGTTCTACAATAGTAAATAACTGAAGATACCCTGGAAATAGACACAAACAAGTTTGTAGATTAAAATACGCTAGAAATTCCACTGCATTTTTTTTCGGTTATTGTTCGGTTAACACTGACACTCCTAGAGTGAAATGTTGAATTTCGCTATTCTGGATCCAGTTTCGAACCGGCCTTGAGCAAACATTCAATAAAATGTAAACCGGGGTGATCGATCAGCACTTTACTGTCGGTGCAATTTGGTTCTTTTGTTTATGGTAAAGGAAGTTTAGTTTTTGTTTCTAGTTTTGAGTAAGTGGGGAAGGATTACTTCGCACAAAAACGTAGTCCCGAGTCTGTTAATGTGGTTTCTACTTTTGGGTCTGCGGATAAAATTTAAAATCCTTAAGTCGAGTTTCAGTAGGACTTTGCAGTGCTGCTAATTTCTTTCAATATTTAACAAAGTGGAATTTTGAAGTTTTCTATAAATTTGATCTCGGCACTAATGATTGGCACTGAAAGGGTTAATATAAAAAATTATTGATTATTATGGCAATACAGGTGCGGTAAACAATGGGTTTTGTGTTGCGCGCGGGCTTCCTATTGGGGAACAATACATTTAGCACTTGTTGTTTGGTTCAGCTGAATTGCGAGATCGTTGGATATAGTCCAGCTATTCTTTACACAATAAAAGCCAGCGCGTGCTCTGAAAGTTAACAAGTCGTTCTACCGTGATCGCACGTGTCTCATGTGGGACCATTTACTTTGCTTCACAATACGACAGCGAAAGGACAATCAAGTAAAGAAGGAGTCACAACATTCGTATTCACGGCTCGGTTAATACTAAACGCATCGCGACGCATCGCGAGTCTGTTTTCGACTCAGTACAAGGCAGTTGACAAGTCGGTGCAAATTGAGTTTGAAAATTCTTCGGCTGACTGAGCAAGGTAACTACTCAGCATCGTAAAAGGAAATTAGAAGAATCCAACAAAAGCTAACATGCCCAAGTCTTTCCTGTTAAAGAGGCGATCCTTACACGGCTTGGTAAACCACACTGTTAAATCAGACATCCAGAAAAAAGGTTGGTGTAAACGTCGAGTTTCTCTAGCTAAAAGTTCAAGTACAATACGTATACTTGGTATTGTTGATTACTATTTGATATCCGACGTTTATTCTTTATCCAGTACTTAAAGTACATGTGTTGTAAGAATAAGAATTCATCTTACACCAGGTCAATAACTTAATGGCTGTTTCCTTAAAACGTTCTGATCTTGTGTAACTTTGGAATTTCTTTAAACACCATCCCTTGTCTTATGACAGCTTTAAGTTCGTTCTAAAAGAATTGTACACAATAAGTAGCTAACAAGCTACTTAAAGTAGCTAACAAATTTTGAATAACACTAGAGTAAACTGCAAAAACAAAGAGATTGCACTTCTTGTAAAATATTCACTAGCTTCATTAAGTTTGTACAAACAAGCGTACAGAAAAGGAATAGAAGCTAACTATGGAATTCAGTTTAAAACAGTCGCTGTTCTTCAGGACTAGCGCCTTCTGTACACTTTCTAGAGAGTTGTACAAACTCAGAACGGCTGACGAATGTTGACTAATACAAAGAGCAAACTTTGAAAACAAAGAGTTCGTAACTTTTGCTCAATTGCTTTATCTTCGTTTTAATTCAGAAGTGGTGGAGAAGAAAAATAGACAATTTGAAGCCGACCGTGAACCGATGCAGTGCAGACCGTTGCCGGAGCTAACACATTCTCCACTATCTCCACGGCTTCACCACGAAGAAAGCAGCGTTCTATATGTTAGAGAGATGGCGCTGAAAAAGGAGTTGATGAAGGACACAGCAAACAGCCAGTTTTCCATCTACAACCCCTTCCACTATTTCGAAGCCCCTGGTGCAATGAAAACCTTCCATCTGAAGAACCGTCCAGATTTCGGTAAAGTGCGCGGCGATTTTAGCTATATGCACAGCGCTAGAAGCGAAGGATTTGATTGGCGACCAAGCTTTAACATTCCTCAGCTAACAGTTAGTTATGATGTTTTTAAGGGTGGACGCACCTTTGCCTCACCTTATGGTGAAGCCAGGCAGCCTTATCGATGCGAGCAATGCGGTAAAATTTTCAAAACAAAGTACACCCTGGCGATTCACCTTAAAATGCCCAGTCATACGTATGCGCGGCCTTTTGTATGCAATATCTGCGGCAAAGGTTTCCGCTTGTCGTCTACGCTATGCAGGCATAAGATTATTCACACAAAAGAAAAGCCCTACAAGTGTCATGTCTGCGACAAAGCTTTCAACCGCTCGTCCACTCTCAAAACCCATGTTCGTACCCACAACCTCGAGAAAGAATTTGTTTGCGACCGCTGCGGTAAAGGATTTCATCAGAAGGGCAACTTGCGAAATCATATTCTTATTCACACAGGTGAAAAACCGTATAAGTGCACATTGTGCCAAAAAGCTTTCAACAAATTGTCGAATTTGAAGTTTCATATGCATGTGCACACGGATAATTCGCCTTACAGGTGTAGAATTTGCAAAGTCACGTTCTCTCGAAGGTGTGATTTGAAGAACCATGTCCAAAATATTCACTCCCAAAAAGAAGGCGAATTGGAACATTCAATGGAAACAGTGCAATAATTTGGTTTTTATGACTTGTTTGAATGTGCAGGATTCAAACCATTAAGCCATCGAGCAGTGCTTTCCTGTAGTGCAGTTTATTAAGTAAGGTGGTTGTAACGTTTGATTTTCTTGACGAGATCCGTTAGTTTGGAATTTTCCTGAAAGCTATATCTAGCAGTATTTTTCGTAGTATGTTATTATTATGCTCAACAGATAGTGGGGGATATTTAAACGCGAGAGCAGAAAAGCTTATGATCCGCAGTTTTTTTCTTTATGTCCGTTTAATCTATGTGCGAAGTAGCAATTCCAAAATTGCTTATATTAACAAAGAGAAGTCTAAACTAAGTTTTAAAGTTACATCTCGAATTTTGGTTCTAAGTAGACAGCACTTGAAAGGGGATTAAAACTACAATTAACAAGCAGGTGTAACGAATGAAAAATGGACTGGAATTGCTGTATGAAATTCATATTGAGGATAGAGAAAATAAACTGTATAATTTATGTGTTTTACATCAAGCTTTTCTTTGTAACTTAGAATTGTCAAATAAATTAGCTTTCGCTTGAAGTTTTTGAAATTATAGATTTCCTTTACATAGAATTCGTTGGAATATGTTTGGATTCCGTTAAATTTGTAATACTTAGTCGTCTGAGAAAGCAGTATGTATGGTAATTAATTAAAAATTAGCTCCCAAAAATAGTGTAATGAGAGAATTTGAAAGTTGAAGACTGTGGAAAGATAATCTTCTAACTAAAGTTCTTCTTGAGTTGTAACATTGTATAAAATAAACCGCGGTTTAGATACTACAAAAGTGTAAGTTTGCTTTTCCATATTATTGAAAATAAACTATTAACATTCACAATGTTGTGTCTTTGCTATACATGTGAAATACTTTTTATTTTTAGATTTTAATACTTTTTATTTTATGGAGGACCTCCCTGAAAACCACGTATTTACGTGACGGGCGCTTCCTCCTTAAAGATTTTCATGGCACGTTAATATACACCCAGTAAAATTCAAGAACGGTTTTTCTCCACAATCCTGTAAATTCAAGATCCAAAGTTACCATATTTTCTCGATTAAACGCCGAGTCCCGAATAAACGCCAGGTATAAAAGAGTGAATTGTAAATAAGCCCCTCAGACGTTTATTTGTTGTATAATAAACTTAAGACTTAATGGCAGGAGACACGGCTGCAAGGAAAACGAATAATAACCCAATTCAAAGAAACGCCGGGTCCACTATGCCAAGTTCGAAATAAACTCCGGGGGCGTTTAATTGAGAAAATAAGGTACACCTTACGTTTAATTGAGAAAATACGTTACACCTTTTCCAGAATGCGACTCAAAATGCGCAAGGAATCCGGCGTGTTTATAATTAATTTCTCCTCACTAATTAACGCACGAACCCATTAAAAAAATTTTACTGGCACACTAACTGAGATATGTGAAAAACTTTGGATTCCGTGAGTGATTCCCAAGATTCTCACCATCAAAGTGGAAGAAGTTGAGTAGTGTTACTTTCCTGTGAAATTGTTGGTCAAATTGCAAGTAAACTTTCGAGTCTGAGTGGGGGAACCCTTAAGATGTGACTATTCAAATGAAAGCTACTAAGCATCGTTTTTCTATGGTTATTATTTTCGTTAAAGTGTTTCTAACTTTTGCGTTTGTCTATGAAATCCTAAAGGGTTTTTTTCTTGCTTTACTCATTTGTCGCTGTTTCTTTCTCGACATTTTCCGAGATTAAATTTATTTTCTGAAATAATTTGAACACCTCTTTTGACAAAACTACTAAGCATTAACTTTTTAAGCCCCAGTAGTGACAAGCATCAAATTTCTCCTTACAATATCCTTACTTGATCAAACACAAGTCGCGAGAACACAGGAAACGATCACCAAACATGAAATGTCTTGATGTTTGTGCAAATTCTCCCAACTTGTACCATAAGAAACATTTGGGAAACACTAAGAAAAACATGCATATTGATATTGGGGCTTAAAGAGTTAAAATGTCGCTATCAGCTGGCCAAGTTAACAAGTATATCCAAAACAGTAAACCTGTCATACAAAAAAAATAGCAAAGCATTTCTTTAATACAGATTGTAATTATTCAGGCGTTAAGCCTTAAATAAACGGCGTTTTTGTAGAAAACACATATAATAATTATGTATAGTTTTCGCGTGACGTTTTATCTGCAATGACAACCACCCTGCACTAAAGAACCCTCAATTAACTGTTAAGGGACTGACTACTAAAATGTGAATAGAAGGCTACTTCATTGAGATTATTATTCCGCAGGAACTGCCATTAATAAATTCACTCCTTATTCACTTCCAGATGAAAACTTGATGTCATTCAACTTAGACTGTCGATGAACTTCTAAGTAATATTGTTAAATTAAAAAAAAAATACAGAGTACCACGTTCCTGTGGAAAAAAAGTGGTTCTAACGTTTGCGTTTGTGGATCATGAAATCCTAAAGTTTTATCATTTCGATAAAAGCTATTGAGCGGGACGTTCCTTGTTGTTGTAGCCTTTCGAGTCTGTGAATCGTAAACTCTTGAAGTGTGCATGGCCATTCAAATAAAAACCCATTGTTTAGTTTGTGTACTTGTCTGTGGTACAAGGAAGTTCTTACTTTTAAGTCTGTGGATCAGGAGTCCTCAACTGTTACCATTTAAATGACGATATTTCACAATACTTCCCTGTGGTGCTATCTATTATGCACAATACGTGCGTTTCTTGTTTGTTAGTCGGTCCAGTGAGGCCATTGAAATTTAGGCCTATTTAGCAGTACCGAGTTTCTTGTGTTAGAATATATGCTTGTGGTTGATGGAATCGCAAAGTGTGTTCGCAAAGTGTGTTAACACTAAATTCAGGGTTACCCTTCTGTGCCAGTTTATTATTCTAAACGAAACTCACGAACTTTTGTCCAGTTTTTAACTATCGAGTTCTTGAAAAGCAACAGTTTATCTAGAGGGGAATTTTCGTTCATGCAAAGTAATAAAAACGGCGATCTTTTAATTTCGAGCACCGATGAAGAGGATAAACTTTCAGCTCATTGCTCATGATGACAACAGCGCGACCAGCCCACTCACAAACTTAACAAAACACATAGGCGGCAAGTGACTCACGTGAAAAAAAAATGCTCATGTTAAAAAGAAATCTTAAGAAAGAGAACGAAAACTTAAACACGCTTCACATTTTAAAGTTGATAGCAGGTGGGTAAAATATAAAAATTTCAGTGAAGACCATTTATTAAAACGTTGCTTGTCAGTGTCGCTGGTTAAATTGTCATTACTTAGATGGCCTGAGGGGAGAGCGCGCGGCAAAATAGACATAATGAAAGTGGGTGGTAAATAGTTGCTATGTATATGTTAATTTCGCCTGCGTTTGATAGCCGCGCGCTTTCAGAAATAACCACCTTCAATATCAATTATTGATAAATTACTCCTCTTGAAGTCAACATTGCAGTCAAGACTTTTGGTGCGTCTCAGTTTCTCGGTCTGTTTTCCTGTTTGTTTATTTTTTTTTTGTTTTCACATAGTTTTACAAGACAGCTTCAATTAACTTTCGAAACTGCACAAATTTTAGTTATGATAAAAAAACAAAATATTTAGACTGCATATAGCCTTAAAATATTAAACTTCTACAGGGTGTACATTGTCAATGTTTTGGTGATCACTTAAACACAGTTTAGCCGCAAGATATCCCCTCCCTAAAAATTAAATTAAATTAAATTAAATGACCTGGGCTTTCAAATGGAATTCAAATTCTTATTCTAAATACTACAATATGCTACATATTAAATTTTAACGAGTTATTTAAAAGTTCACGGCTTTTTCCCGTTTTGTTATGCAATGATCCTTCACAAAATAAGCCCTAATTCATTTTAAATTTATTTTACATCTTTTAGTGAAGAGATTTTAGGCCTCTTAGAAAAATTGTGAACAAACTTTATACGTTTACGACTTAGCTGTTTTGTGCAATGTCGATGATAATTAATTTCTCTTTTTATTTCGTGACAGTTCTCTTAGAACCTTACGAGCGAAACGATAAACAATCCAACATTACAACTGAATGCACTCATATCGACGCTGTTAACATTTGTTAAAACATATTGCGCCTTATAATAAACCGTACGACAGAAAGCATCGTGGGTACCCATTTTAATAGTGACACTTAATAATTACACGCGTTTATCAATTGACTTAGAATCACCTTGAAAGGCACAGGACAAGACACCGGCATGCTACAGGGAAGCACGACTGCTTGTAAGCTTTCATTTGAATAGTCACAATTCAAGATATCGTCCAAACACTCAAAACTTAGAGCTTCCCCTTACAACACATCAAATAGTCGCAAACGAAAGCACTGCTTATAAGCTTTCATTTGAGTGAACACGCTTCGTGATATCCGTCTACAACAGCCCTATGACTTTTGTTCTCCTGTTGAATCCGCAGGCTTGATAGAGAGTTTTCTCGTGACGTCACAGCGGCCATGTTGGAGGTATAAAACAATAAAATATTTCTCCTTTGGGAAATAGATTCTGTTTTTATGCAAATAGTTTCAATTGCTTTATACCTCCAGCACGGCCACCCTGAAAATCCTCTATAGAGAAGTTTTGCCCATAATGATTTAAACAAAATTTGACTGTTTGACTGCAAAACAGCTCTGAGACACCTGTATTAAATTTTAAAGGCAACAACCTGTTCTTTTATGATGTAAAGACCTTCTACATTTGTTTAGAAACTGAATAAGGGGAATATCATTCAGAATTCACGCAAGGATAACAATGAAACTGAATACGAGTACTATTTACGGAAATGCAACACTCCGTATTGTGCAATGACCGACACAGCTGGCCGTGTATAAGCGCCTTCGAAAACTTTCCGACGCCACTTCCGACAATTGTTGGACCTAACTTAAAAAAGAATTCAAAAATATTAAAAAAAGTATAGCACAGCGAAGGAGCGATTTAGCTTTCGTCACCCATTTAACACGGCAGATCTGGTTTTACGATCGTTGTACTATACATACACCAAAATATTATATTATAATAATGTGGCGAGGTACACTTGAAAATGAATTTGTAATTTGTGTCGTCCTTGTTAACATACATGTAGAGTTACTCCCTCTGCGAAAAACTTTTGAAAGTTATTTTTTTCCAGATCTTTAAATGTACGAAAACTTTCGAAGTCAAGGTACACAGCAACATATTCAACGAAAACGAAATGGAAATACAACATATCCGATACACCACTCCAGATGACAATACGAGCTCGGTTACACAGACATCTGTATGATCGACATACACAACTGCAAGCACCTGAAACAACTTAACACCGATTTTACAATTACATCGAACGAAAAAAGTGTTTATTGATACGATTTGCAAAGGTTAAAATTGGTGCAATTTTCATGTACTCAAATATCATACAGGTAGATAAAGTATTAGGGGGAAATCATTGTCAACAAACGCACGGGGACGTAAGATCTAAAAAAGGTTAAAGACATCTGTCTGCTGGTCATGTTGAGAACAATATTTAAAAGTTTCTTCTGACCTTTGAAGTCAAAAGATTCCGGTTGGATATTTTGAGGCTTTTCTGTTGTCTGCTTAAGGACGTTTATGTCACTAGCTCCTACAAACCTTGAAATAGGGGTCTGCCAAAGGTGTCAACTTACAGTAAGGTTAAAAAACAAGTTTTAGTAAAAAATTACTGGGACCAAATTTAGTGTCCGTTTACGGGAGGAGTCCGCCAAAAGCACTAAGAAAAGGGCTCTTTCTGACACTTCAGTTAAGTCAGAAGACGTTTGATGGAAATTTTTACTCAGAAATTGAGGTGCATAATTTTCAACCTTTCCGGGCTTTCTATTTGAACCGGCTTTCTACCTTTAAGCAAAGGAAATAATCATGGCTGCATTATTCTGAATATTGTCCGTCCACCTGGGTTCAGTGTTGATGTTCTAGAGTGATTTTACTTAATTAGCAGTGGAACAGAAACTACTAATGTGCGATAGTGCCTGGCGTTTAGTGTTAGTGCGTGGTGTAGAAAAACAAAGAGGACACAATATTTTTTTCTTTGCTCGTTATAATAAATGAAAACATGAATACTTGTAGCACAACAGTTTTAATTTTTATTTTTTCTCGAACTAGACTATGGGAGGATTCATTTGCGTGCGAATGCACACAATCAGATGTATTTTATTGTTCAAAACAGTAGATGATTTGCACAGGTAAATATGACGTCACCAGTATGCTACGCATGCTACGAATTAATCCGCCCTACAGAACATGTGGTAACACGAAGAAGTGGCGTGTACATACCACTATCTATTTCACGGAGTAATTAAACTCACTCTATCTACCAGAAGGTAATTAATTGATTGCTGAAAGGTCATGCAGGAAAGGAGAACAGCCGTTATTTGTAGTACCACTGTATTACGTTTACTTTATTCGGGAATCAGACTTGTTATCATCATCGTTGTCGTCGTCGTCGTTGTCATCATCATCATCATCATCATTATCATCATCATCATCATCATCATCATCATCATCATCAAAATCACTATTTATTTACAATGAAGATAAGAGGGTTAAGAACTACTCCCAGATACATCGAGCAGAATGCGTGGACATCATTAATTATTCATAAGGCTATGAAGCGGCAAATTTGAATGAGAGTGGGCTAAGAATAGCTCAAAATAAGAGAAGAAAGGGCTCAAATTGGTCAAGTAGCGTTCATAAAACTTGCTTTCCTGCTTTCCAGAAAGTCAAACCCTAAAAACCTATGTGCGGCTTTTTGAAGAAGAATGTTGCATCTGCAATTTAAGCCGAAAACGAAAAAGATTGAACAAGAGTGAGGACTATCCCTTTGAACTTGAAAATACAGCAAAAACGGGCTTTTTTTGTATGGAGTCCATTTTCGAAAGAGGTTTTCAGGAAATTTCGACTGCTTTGAGAAAACCTACGTGCGGCAAATGAAAGATGGACCTTTTCTCGAACAGAATCCGTTTTAGTTTTTAAAATCGGTCAAGGAGAACCACTATCCCTTTCTCTTTGAAAACTGCTGGTAGGAGTTGTGTTTGAAAATTGCGCGTCGTGAGCAAGCGAGCTATTGTGTTAGGCCCATGAGTGAATAACAATGGTTGTCAAGACTAATACAATGCCCATTCAAGAAAACCACTCAGTTGTAAAATAGTTCAGAATTGCCGCGAATTTTAAAACCTATCACAGTGCACCAGCTATCTCATTCGAACTCTCGGCCAGATCGCGCTATGACTAACGAAGAAATCGAGAACGTCAATGATCGGGAGCTCTTTTCAGAGCTCTTCGACAACCCGATCAATCCGTTGCTCACTCATATCGTACCTCCTTTTGTTGACAAAAAAGATCCAATGTTCCATCTACAAATAAACGGCGAAGCAATCTGGAAATGGAGAGAAGTTTATGGGCACCCGAGCGTACTATTTGATTTGCTTCAACGAAGCATTTTACCTCTGGGATACGAACTGAAAGAATTATCTCGAGAGCGTGTTGGTAACGCAACAGCTGTGAGCATCAAGCGCTTTTGGCAGAAGATTCAAGCCACCACGAACGGTAAAAAGAGAAAAAGATTAAAAGCAGAGACTTGGGTTAAACTGGCCATAAAACCGGAGGAGATCCAGCACACCCCAAACGACGTTCTGGCGCAGCTAACGCAGCAGAGATCACAAAGGAATTCAAAGCCACAAGAAATGGTTTCTGTTCGGTCGCTGCATGCGATTGCTAATAAAAAAAGGCGCACTGATCGTGGTGATCGATACCATTCAGTCTATAAACTAATAAATGTTTGTAATACATGCAATCACGGAATCGCTTGTGTGTCGGATATCATTTATGTTCGCTACGATCGCTGACCACGATCGAGCTTTAGAATTTTTGGCTCTGTTAAGGAATATAAACACACTTACCCGCTGTTTTGTTTCACATAACAGTTAAAAAGCTTCCAAAGACAGAAGCAAAACATTACAGTGTCGGCCGCTTGCGCACGCAAACCACAAACAAGCGAAATGCTGAATTTATTTACGACACAATCATCTCGCTCGCGCAGTGATGATTCGACATAGCTTTCTTTCTATGTTGTAACTTTTGCCCAGACGAAACCACTCTAAAATGCCCATTCAATACCGGATCAAAGTGGAAAACCGTTTCATGAAATGTTCTACGCGAAATATGCACATATGTTGGATTTTACGAAACAAAAGGCAAAACAATAGCGCGCTCCGTTCATTGTTTAGTTTGCCGCCCATATCATGATAATGAAGTTAGCCGTGCGTTCATGGCAACCAATGAATTAAGCTCTTTCTAAGCGTCTATGAATAATAACGCGTGATATGACAGATCTACAAACTTTCTTGAATTGGAAGTAAATGTCCCGAGAACAATAGGCATTCTGCGCGATGAAAAAAAAAGGCTTGAACTACAAGAGAAAACAAGGTAAAGTACTTTTTACTATCGCAATTTGATTGGCCCTTTAACAATAGAGCTATCAACAGAAGTAAATTCTCTACGAGACTCGCTCACAATTTCGATCCGCCGCCGTAAATTAAATGTGCCGCTCTAAGAAATTCTCGTTCTAGGAGAATTGTCATCATTTCTTTCTTCTTGTTTAGGGAGAACCGCAATCAGCGAGATGCTGTATTTGTTTTTACCTGAGTAATAAAGATTTTCAGTTTATCTATTCAGTGTTTAATACTATACCTGTCAAGTGTCACGCCTAAAGTGTCACTGCCAAGCCTGCAGATTGAAAACTGCGATCTCACGCCTACTCACGCCTGCGTTCCCATTTCTCACGCCTGGTTGAAAAGTTTGATGAACCCTTACAGCCTTAACTGATTCATTTTGAAAAAAATTATAGAGTATTTAAATTAACTCGAACCAATGCAAGAAAATAATGATCGTACTTTCGCAAAATCTCGGATTTTAGTAGGGGAAAGTCAATGGAGACATGTCATACTCGTCGAGACGAGCTCTGTATAATCTTAAATGATCAAAGCATTGATTTACTGGCCATAAATCGGAACCTCTTCGGAACGTCTTTGGAATCTTGGGACGTCCTCGGAAATCGTTGGACATCTTCGGATATTATCGGTCCCCTACGAAAAATCTTGATACTCTCAGGATAAAAATGTCACGCCTACGAATCACAAAAAGTTGGCAGGTATATAATACTAATGTCGTTTTATTGATCTCTGACATTGATATCAAAGGATCTGACTAGTTTTATAATAAATGTTCTTCGTTTTAAAATTCGCTGTTGTGTAGAGATAAAATTCGCTGCTAATCTCAAATATTTATCACTTCTGGAACTAAATTAAATTACAAAATACTCGTTTGTTTATAAACGATTTTATGTATATCTTTATTCTAAAGAATGAAACTGAAGGTATTTCTCTTATTTTCCCAAGGTTTTTTAAGCAGAAAATCAGTGACAAATGCGTACAGAATATTTCCGGAAACCATCTGAAATGGGAAAGGATTCAAGCATGCAGCATATTTTGGCCGGTACACGACAACCTCGTCGTTTGAAGTTTCATTCAGTTTCAGCTCAGACAGAGCAACCATGTACAATACCGGAACCTTCAAGTTAGCAATCGTGTGAATTTGAGTGCTGGTGCCTAGAAGATATATCGTAGCCTATGATTTTCTTATTTTTGCCGACATTTGCGCGACTTTTTGCGAATTGCCGTTATGGGAAATTTCCATACCGAGCATCGTGCAAGCAGAAGAAATTTTGATTGGCTATTTTGTTGAATGCCAATCAATCAAAAAAGAGGGAGGTAGACGTTCCGTAGAAGAGTTATATCAGGCTCTATTTTTGTTTCGCCTTTTCCGCCCGAATGTTTCGCCGGGCGAAACGAAAATAGAGCCTGATCGCAGGTTTAATAATTGGTGGTATATATACTTGCAGAATTAATTTCTTTATCTTTGGCTTTTTGTACTTCAGAAAGCGACCTAGGGGGTTAGTAAAGAGTTTGAGAATTTGAAGGTTAAAATCGTTATGGAAAAGAATACTACGTCATGCAAATCAAGACAGGCTTCACAACGTTTAAGATAACCAAGGATAAAGTTTTGGGTGTTTTCGTGCTACATTTCTTGAATGAGTGGGTAATAATTAAGTCCCGAGGCAGAAAACGTAAAAAAAAAACACAACTGACATTAACGCAAACGGAAAGAACAAAGAATTTAAATAATAACTTTAAAGTTGTCCAGTGTTCGTGTGCTTGAACTTTTGTTCCCTAAACCGCTCGATTTTACAGGTTATAAGGGACAAAATTTTCGCTGGAGGCTATTTTAGATCCACAATTTCTAGCAGCGTTTGGAATATATGAAAAAAAGAATCATTTAAGCTTTGTTTAAGATTTAACAAAAACTAACTGGTCAGCGACTGCAACCTAGGCCTGAAAACTAAAGAGATCACTCTTATCAGTCGCTATGAAAAACTTACAATTTACTCAAGAGGCACAGTTCTCCTTTTAACCTACAAACACAACATTGTAGACTGCTTAACCATGTCGGCAATTATATTTAATTTAGTTTGCTGTTTTATTCAACGGCAATAAAATGTTTCTCGATACACTTACGGCTCAGTCATCTATTAAGCGTTAAGCGCGACCATTCCCCACACTGGACATTTGTCGGGGCATTATATTTGTCATTTTCTCTTCCGACAGTTTCAGATGCCCCACGGTAGAGTAAGCCAGTATATGCAAAACCCCCAAGATGGGGCTAAGAAAAGTGTGCAAGTGTCCCACCTATGGAACAAGAACAAAATTGCATTGGTAGGAAATAAATGATTGAAGCTTTGTAACATTTGGCAATATCATTAATTATCGATAATTTGGATGTTACCTTTCCTTAAAATTGAATACCGCTTTAAAAATCCTTTGATTAGGAAACAGCGTCACTTCATGCGAACTTTGCAAAAACTTCAATGATACGAAAACTGAGCACCTCATATTTACCTTCAAAGTCACACAACTTCTCCAGGCCTTTCCTTCTTAGCCAGTCGTTCACGAAAGCAGTATTTTTGCCTAAAAGTTCTCTAAACAGACCATCTCTAGCCCTTAACTTATCACGGTCACCACGTGAGAATGTGTGAAGACAGTGGAAAAGCGAAGAATACGGAAAGACTTATGCGAGGGAATAGGTCTAGTAAAGTAGTAATACATGACTTTTCTAATCCGTAAGAATATGCAGAGCTTTCTTCATGAAATAAAAAAAAAAACAGGCAGGAATTTTGCTGAAGTTATAAAAATGTGAAACTATCCATAATCGAAAAAAAATGACAGATGCCTCGCTCCCAGACAGACCTCTGAAGACAAATGCCCCACCGTGGAGACCGACAAAATGACAAATGCACGAAAAAGGCCCGACAAATGCCGGGGTGGGGGGGAGGGTCACGCTTGGAATTGACTGAGCCATGACAATCGAACTCCGATCGATAAACGAAATGGTTCAACTTTGAAGACACATTTTGAAAAATTGGCACCTCTTTGAAACTTTTTTTCCTACGTGACTGGACACTAGAAATGAACAAATATTCTGAATAAGAAGCAAATTTGTATGCACTCTACGTTTGCCTAAGGGACGGAACATTAGAAAAGTGATGGGGGGAGTGGGGAAAAAAACAAAAAACAAATTCATGCAAGGGAAAATGTCCCAAAAAAAATTCATGCACAAGATGGGCCTCATTTTGATATGAAACCATAATTCGTTCTGCCAAAGTGCTCAAGTAGTGTTCTACACGCTTACAAAACTACACAAACCAACTCCGGTTGAAAGACCCATAATATCTGGTTGCGATGGTCTGACAGAGAGACTATCATCATTTATAGACAAACTGCTGCAACCCATAGCACTAAAGCAAGAGTCATATCTAAAGGACACGACTGACTTCATCAATTTTATTGAAAGAACGAGAGTACCAAAAAACGCTATCCTTGTTTCCATGGACGTTACTTGTTTCAATGGAGATACTACGTTCCTCGACACAAACATTTACAAAGGCGAAAGATTCGCTAACGAGCCTATATTAGCATTTCAAACCAACTGAAACATTTCAGTACACGCATTTCTCAAGTTGCTACACACCAGGGGTCAAAAAGGGCTTCATTAAAAGCGAAGCACTTAGGCTTCTCCGGACAAACTCCTTAGAAACTACGTTCAAAACTGCAGTTTCAAACTTTAAAACACATCTCAAGGAAAGAGAATACCCCGAAACTTTGATTTCAACAACCCTCGCTGAGATTAAATTTGAGGACAGAAAACTTGCCCTTCAACAAAGGCGTAACTGAAGCCACGCGAATCTTGCCTTTCTTCACACAATATCGTCCATCAGTGCCTAATTTAAAGCAAATACTAATGCAAAAATGGCATTTAATTCAGCAACAACCTTTGCTTAACAAGATATTTAAAGATCCCCCTATGGTCGCATACAAAAGGGGCAGATCCCTAAAAGACATACTCGTTCGAGCCAAACTGTGAACTGGTTATTACACGTAGATAGGAGTTGTGTAGGCCTGTCACCCTATTGTTATCACAGAAAATATTTTCTCAAAAATAAAAATTCATGCATAGGGCTGTAGCCAAAAAAATTATTGCATAGGAAATGGGCCAAAAAAAATTCTGGCAGGCTAAAAATCCCCCACCCCCTCCCCCCCTATCACTTTTCTAATGGTCCGTCCCTAATTGACAACCGTTTCAACGTTATGACATTTCGAAGTGACAATAAACAAACACTTGCCTTAAGGACGGACCATTAGAAAAGTGATGGAGGAGGTGGGGGATTTTTAGCCTGCTAGAATGTTTTTTTGGCACATTTCCTATGCATGAATTTTTTTTTTTTGAGAACATATTTTCCTTATGCACAATTTGCTATTGAATTAATTAAAAAAAATGCAACTTTGTTTTCAAAACATAGCTTGTACTGTTACGTTACTTTACATTTTTAAGTTTATTTTATTACAAAACACTTTTTAATAATGTTCGCTTTAAAATTTAATTTACTGAGGGAGGTTTGAAAAGTAAATAGCGATTTATAAAGAAAAATTGTGCAATATTATTGATATACATGTATGGATTTTTTATAAAAGACGCATTCATATGAGATGATTTGATACAAACAGTGGTGTCCAGAAAGATTAATTTATAAAATATACAGTACATACACTGTTATTTCCTTAATTTAAAAACAATTCTTCTCAAAAACGTAGCTGATAAATTTGCCTTTAAAGGGGTTATGTCACGAGGATTTTGGTATTTTAGATCAGTTGTGTGCTAAAATCATAACCTAGTCACCTTTACTCATACACGAAATGCTCCTGTAAAACTATGAGGAAGATCTCAAATGAATTTTATCAGGGAGAGCTAACCATAATAATTTTTTCGTGATTTTTGAGAACATAACACCAAAACTTGAAAAAATTGGCCTAATTTTTTCAAGTTTCAATCCATTTCCATCCTTGCCATCAGTACCAACAGACGACAGGAAACAAATTCAGTTTTTAATAACAAAGCTTGACCATTATTTTTGGAATTCAATTGATGCCAAGACACTTTTTAGCTTTTCGAAAAGATACTAAAATGGCGTGACATAGCCCCTTTAAAAGTTTTGATATAAAATACATTCAGGTACCTTCTAACCCTTTGCTGGGAAGTTAAGGGTTATAATTTAATGTAACAGCTTTTTGAGGATGTGGACACAATGGGAGAGTGCTAAAATGTCAAAAACGCAACATATACAAACACACGTAAGCTTCAAACGGATAAGGATCGAAAACCACAGTTGACAGTTGGCCACCTTTGATTAACCAATAGAAATCCCCGATTTTTGATCCACACAGTGGGTATAAATACACAACGGGAAACGCTTGCCAAACAGAATGCCTTGCCATTCTCAAAACGTACATTAGGTTGCATAAGAGCAACTCGCAAAACCAATCCCGGCAACTGATGAGACCCATGTGGAGGGTCGAAACCATGGTCTTGCCTGTACAAATCGGCAGTCGAAAGACTTGCTTACAAAAGGAGGAAACATATCAAGCTCCATAGACACGAAACTCACAGTTTCGAAAAGGGCTAATTGTTACACATTTGACTGAACTCAATGTCAACAAACGGTGCCAAAGCTCAAACACGTTTTAATGGCACTTTATAAAACCAAGACAGTCATTGCAACGACAAATCTTACAAGCCACTGTTCACATCCTTTCTTAAAAATCACATACTTGTCAGTGAAAAAATATTAAGAGGCTACATTATCTAAATGTTTCCATTGTTAGAAGTCGTGCAGGCCTGTCGCTCCTTGCTACTCCCAACTTAAACCAATTCCCCTTCGGCTTGGATTTGCCCTTCACTCATTTACTATCGGTAATTTTGAACTCCCACTATTTCCCTAACGGTTCAAAATAACAGGGTTCAACTGTATGACTATGACTATAAAAACATTTCAACAAAAAATTTGTTCCAGGCGAAGGTATCCCCCTCCCGACAAAAGAAATATTAATAATGAAAACAATATTTTATAGCATCCTGGCAGAGCCCAGAAAATTTCCAATTTTTTAAACACTGGAGACACTACTTGAGCACTTTGGCAGAACGAATTATGGTTTCATATCAAAATGAGGCCCATCTTGTGCGTGAATTTTTTTTTCGGACATTTTCCCTTGCATGAATTTTTTTTTTTCACCACCCCCCCCCCCCCCCATCACTTTTCTAATGATCCGTCCCTTATCAGAATACTCTGGTAAGCCACCATCTCAGATGTCTTTCTTGGTTTTAAGTGCAGAATTTTGGCAGCATAAACCATCCCCGAATCCTGTAAAGCGTCAATTCCTTGTAATTATTTAAGTTTAAATCGAAGTCTTACCTGGTTTGTAATGGCCGTCTTTGTGAGCGAGCGCGACATGTTCGTGACATCCAAATTTTCGCTTGTTTGTTTGCTTTGTTTAATTTGGGTGTTTAAAGAGCCAGTGCCACCCGAAGTGCTTTGCGCGGTTGTGTTTTTGTTTTGAAGTTTGGCTGGCGTGTTTGCCGGACGTTTTGCAAATTATACCCTGCCGCACTGGCCTTTCAGCAAGCTGATATTTACAGTAGTAGCCTCTGAAAATAGTAATATCTTCATCGCTAGATATTACCGGAGAAAACAACTCTAGATCTGACTTTGTAGTCAACGCGTATGGAGCTTTTATAACAACCGATCGATCGATCTCGATGGAAGTAAAACCAGAGTAGCCACTTCCACTCAATATAAAAATAATAAGACAAAATAAAGTAGTAAGAATATTGACGTCTTCATCGTTAGATGTCACTGGACAAAACTACTCAAGAACTGATTTTGCATTCAATGCGTACACGTGGCCTACATGGATCTATTACAGTCCGATCGATTGATTGCGCGATCGATCGCATCGACCGATGTCGATGGACGCAAAACCAGAATAGCCGCTTACACTTTTTGTAAAAATAAAACATAAACAGACAGTGAACACAAGGAATAATTAAGCAAATCAGTGGAAGCTCGTGACCATAAGCATTGTTTTGGAGCAAGCCCGTAGCTACCGTTATTTTGTGGTAAATTAAAGTTCCTTCTGTTTTCATTCGGCAAGGAATGTAGCACTATTTCGGCAAACACAGTGTCAGTACTATTGCTGATACCCGTAGATGTTTTTCTATCCCTCCGCTACTGATACACGGACTCTTTCAGCCGTGCAACTTTGGCAGAGCCCGGAAGACTTGGCTTTCGCCTCAACTTTCCTGAACCCTACGAGGCATCCAATTTAAAGATCTCCTTCTCCACCGCGAAAACACTTCAGAATTCGGAAATATACAACGAAATCGATATGGCGACACTTAAATGTCAAGTCAAAATTCACACTAATGCTTTCGGATCGTTAACGGCAGCGATGGAAGAACATACAAATCAGACTTCAAGAAAATGGCGTATTTTTCACATATGAAAAATGTACCTCGGCGCGCAAAGCACTTTGGGTGACACTGGCTCTTTAAGGACGGCTTACTTTAGGTTACTCCTTTAAGTAACTTAGTTATGTCACAAGTACTGTGTATCATCAAATTCCAGCAAATACAGCGAAGAAAACATCGGGACAAAGCTGCCGCAGTGTCGTGCTTCCCACAAGAACTCTTTCGTCCCCAGTCCTCCTCAGTATAGGTCACCGTATTGAACAAACTGGACAGCGTTCCCTGGCTTACTAGATGTTACTTAGCTTAGAAACACTGTTTAATGTCAAACTTATGTACCGTAGGTGTAATGAGTCACAAATATAGTTCATGTTTAACATAGTAATGATGAGTTGTTGTTGTTTTTTTCTTCAAGTGTAGCGTTATCTTTGTCAAGTATGGTGTGTTTTTTGTAGAGCAGTGTAGAGCCCAGATCTATTAATTAGCAAAAAATATATATGTAATGTATGAATGTAAGTAGATTAGCACGAAAGGTAAGTAAGGTGCTAAATAATTAATAGTGATTCACAGAGACAGGGGTAAATATCTACCACTCTCCACAGACACCGAGGTCAATAATTGTTTTAGTATACATGTGTACCAAATTAAATCTCAGTAAATAGTGTTTTTCGGCATGTTCAGGTCTTTTTTTTTTTAATGGGATGTTTTATTCCATTACACAACAAGGCTTTACAAATGTTTACAAAAATATCTTTTTTAGCTTAGATACACAAATAGACAAAAATACAAAAAGCAGAAACTAGAAGGAAGTTAAATTATAAGGAAAAAAGAAATTAGGAAGAGAGAAGAGGGGGCAAGACGTGCGTCATGCTTTTCATTATAGACACCGTATATATTGCCTTGTGTTCTTGTTTAGAGCGAGAGAGCTTGGGGTCACGTTCGTCCAGAAAAATAAGTTAAAAAAAAAAAAAAGCCTACAGGAAGGGGGACAAAAGGGTCCATTTTTTCAATTCCAATTTATTTGGGTGGCCTGCTGTTTCTATTTCAAAGTTTCTTTTGAGAATTTGCTTAAAATTGATCCAACTTATAGTTTTCCCCTTCACCTTGCAACGCCGTACAAAGAACCTTGCTTGCAGGAGACAATAGTTAATTTGTAGCTTCAAGTTCGATGTATCTGGCCTCAGGCCCAGAGCCGTCGTTATCTCTAGAATGTAAGACTCCTGAACAACTTTACAGTCTTTCAGCCAAGCCACAACCTTAGACCAAAAACATTGGGTTTCATCGCAATCCCAAAAGAGATGAGTAAGTGTTTCAAGTTCCACACCGCAAAAAGAGCATTTGCCGCTTTCCTTTAAGCCAATTTTTTGCAAGAAAGAATTTGTGGGAATTCTCCGATGTAAAAGCTTAAATTGAAACTCAATCAACCTTGAACTATTAGTACACTGGCGGGTTAGCATATAAGCTGCTTTCCAATTTATCTCGGTACAATTACAATCCGACATTCATTTTTCTTGACTCTTGGCAGGTAAAGATCCCTTTTTTTCTACAAGGACCTTGTATACGAGTTGACTTGCTTTTTCTGCCTTTTCTAGCTTAGAGGTCATTGGTTCGTACTTCATCGTTTCCGTTGGGTTATTTCCCAGAGATTTTTTGACTATTTTAAGCATAGAAATAACGCCACAATAGGTAAGAGGGCACGATGTGAATTTAAATTTTGCCTTAAATTCTTGGTACGAGAGAAAGGAGTTATCGTCTTTCAGCAAATCCCTGACTTGATTAATGCCACTCTTAGACCAGTCAGAATAGAAAAAAGTCTTTTTGGCGATTCTAAACACCGAATTAAACCAAAGAGTTTGAGAATGGAAATGCTCAACCGATTTTAACTGGGGTTCAAAGTTAACTTCGGTCCAGATATTCAGAATTTCCTTTAAGAAAGGGTCCTTAAAATGAACGCCGTTTAGAAGGTCTTTCTTGCTCAGGTTGTAAGTAAAAAACATCTTCCCCCCAAAACATTCCAATTCCAAATCCAGGAAAAGTTTCCATTTGCCTTGTTCTCATCGTCCAAATATTTTTTAATCCAAGAGCACTTTAGGGCTTTATTAAAACACTCAATGTCCAACATTCTAAGACCGCCATCTTTAAAGTCGTTTATCATAACTTTTCGCTTTATTTTATCGCTTTTTCCGTCCCACAGAAAATCATAGAAAAGGCTATTTACTTCCCTAATAATAGACTCTTTGGATTGAAGGGATGTCAAAACATAAACTAGCTGTGATGCCACAAGACTTTTTAAAACAACGATTTTCCCGATTAGGCTTAACCTTCGGAGACTCCACGAGGTAAGACACTTTCTTGCCGTTTCCAATTTTTCGAGAAGATTCAATGATAGGGACATTTGTGGGTCGTTTGAAAACCAGACCCCTAAAGCTTTTACTTTTTGCTCCGGCCATTTGAGGTTCTTTTCTGGAAAGAGAATGACTTTACTGTTAGACATTGAGCCTATCCAGAAAGCTTCTGTCTTTTTGTAGTTGAGCCCGAGGCCGGACACGTTTCCAAATGTTTCTAACATTGACAAAGCCTCCTGGAAGGACTTCTCGGAGCCATCTAGTGTTAAAGCGGTGTCATCAGCATATTGACATAACTTAATTTCGGTGTTTTTAACAATAATCCCTTTAATATTTGGATTAGCTCGGATAGCATTTGCCAGGATTTCAGCTGAAATAATGAATAAGTAGGGGGAAAGGGGGCAGCCTTGTCTTACACCCCGGGACAACTTGAAGAAATTTCCCGCCCATCCATTGTTCAGAACGCAGCTTTCGGCACCGCTGTAAAAGACATTTATCCAGTGAATCAATGACTGCCCAAAACCAAAATGCTGTAAGGCTTTTCTAATAAAGGGCCATTCTAAAGTGTCAAATGTTCAGGTCTTAACATGCAAAGGTTTTCCTCATTTGTCAGTAAAACGTAACTATATTTGGTACTGGCCATCCACTGGTTTGATATCTACTAAAACAATTATTCACCTCGGTGTCAGTGAAGAGTGATAGATATTTACCTCCTTTTCAGTGTATTTGGTATGAAAGTGAGTTAATATCAAGTTAACTTTTCTTTACTTTTTTTCCGCTATAGCTAGTACTGTATCACATACAATTATTTGTCAACCATAACATAGAATTCTCTTAGCTCTACTAACATCCCACTATCTCCAACCCAAACTGTTCCGTTGTCCAAACTTTAAAGTGAAACCTTTTACGAACTCTTACCTCGCTTTTAAAACTTCGATGAACTTTCACCCAGCAAAATTCGATGTGATTTTAAAAATTGAAAAAGTCGAATAAGGTTACGACGATTGCGTATATCATCGTTATCAAAGTCAAATCTAACGGAATGGGAAGTGTTGAATAAATAATAAAATGTTGGTGAAGTTTCACCGCTGGTATGGAAGACAAGCTGGCGTAAGGTACAAGATTTAAGAATGGGGAATACATAAAATATGTATTTGAGACGTGGTAGTAGTTGTAGTAGTGTAATGTAAAATGTGTTGTAGTATAATGTAAAATGTAAGTACTTGTAGTGGAAGTAGTAGTTGTAAGTAGTTGTTTAAGTGTTGTAAGTGAAGTTGTGACTCAATAAAAAAAACTGAAAAAAAAAAACAAGATCTAAGATCTATGCTAAGACCGAAAATCTGAAATCCTAACAGAATTTCCCTATATCAACGGTGGTGGGCGTGTGAAAGGACAGATCTAACCGCCAGATTCATTTTAACTGGTCAACAGCTGTAGCAGAAAAAAGAAAAGTATTTTGAAGAAAACTGCCTCTTTCTATACTGTTCTTTGACGCTTTTGTTTCGCTCTATTTCTGTATTACAAAGCATCCTCAACATTTGGTTAAACTTCAAAACAAGAAGAGTGAGATTTCCGCATTCTCTGACGCTCAACAATTAACAGCCTGTCACTTGTTTTCGAATTAATTAAAAATGTCGATCCTTCATTCGTCTCTATTTCTATATAAAAAGTTAAGAAGTTGGTTAGCCTTCCTCATACTATCTCTTCGGCATCTCAAAGTTCCCCAAGACTTCTGTTTGTCTCAGCAACTTCATATATTTAGGCAAAGGGATTCTAAATCTCTTCACAGAGTTCTTACTGTAGAGATCCATAACTTCCTCCGGTAAAAGTTCGCATTTAAAGATACGAAATTCGTCCATGATGCCCTGCAAGGGTCTTTCTTTCTTCGAAGTACCAAGATTGGCGCACTTCCACTGCCCCTGCGTGGAGTGATTAGCGACTGGTACAGCAGACCGTTTTGGTGTGGTTACTAGTTTAATTTCATTGGCAAGAGCACCGTTGATGTAAAGGCGAGCTCTGCCATTTGACGCACGATAGCTACCTGCGATGTGGTACCATTTGTTACTTTGAAGAGTGCCGTCTGAAAAACAAATCAAACAAGAAATAGGAACCATCCTTTAACAAAGTAGCTTCCCATACGATCCCCAAATATCAAAAGCAAATCGCTTCTTCGGTGGTCACATAGGAGCCACATTTTTTCTTTATTATTTTATTTTTTCAATAAGAGTCAAATGCAAAATGAGCAGAAAGGACACACACGAATGAGAAAACGCGACCCTTCAGCTTAATGCAAAATTTGTTTTCAGTCGTATGTTGACTTTCATGTCAATATTGATCTCTTTGTAAAATCTTTATATTTTCCCTAAATGCTAAATAGGAACATGATGACATCCTGCAAAGATTTGGTACTGCAGCAAAACATCGATCGGATAAACCGTTTTAATTCCTTTATTAGGGAGGAAGCACACTTTCGTTTTCATACTAACATCACTCTCGTAACACGTTTGAGCTTAATCCAAGTTTCAGGGCTCTGAAAACGGAATGTAACGTTTCTTTTTGCGGTTTGACCGCTGTGTTAAATATGTAGATTGCTAAAATCTCTGCAATGTCGACGATATGTGTAATCCTCATCTTGAGAGATTTTGAGTGACAAAGAGCAGAAAATAATTATAATATTAAAGTTCAAAATGTTATGTCTTTTATTTAAATTGAGATATTCAGTTACATTTGATTTTTCATTGTTTAGTTAAAACTTTGCGGAGTCGTACGGTTTAAACTTGAGTGAACTTGCGAATCCACTTTGGCCAGGGCTTAAATGGGATTAAGAGTCCCTGTCTGAGAAAACCGGGCAGAGGTCGGAAGAAGGGGGTCGGCCAATCTCCACCATATTTCAGCTGTTTGTTGTCCTTATGGAACTAGCATCCATGGCAACATTCATTTGTTGATTGACTTCATTGTTTTCCAAACAGTCCCCCCCCCCCCAAACACGGCCCCAGTGGGGTGGTGACAGTAGTGATTTTGAGACAACATCAGCAGCAAATATCTTCTGAACTAAATACGGTACAGAAATGCTATGGCACATATGTAACACTTGTCGTTTTCGTATTAAAGTGAATGGTAGAGCAAAGGTTAACTTTCTTTTATTAACGTTCTGCGAGGCAACTAGTAATGCCCCCTTCACGACATTTCCGAAAATCTCAAAATAAGCCTTTTTCACAAGGTTGTTTCTCAAAAGTCCGGGAAGGTACAAATATAACACTTATTGCAGATTACTTAACAAACATAGCAAAATGTTTTAAGCCAAGGTTAAAATTGGACCGGCGAATTTTTTTAACGGATCGTTATTTTCACCGCATTGTTGAATATTGTTGATTTTCAACTGTCTCGGGTACTTCAGGCCCATTAATCGATTCACTTTGCTGTCGATCTCTTTATTCCCATTTCCACTCGTAAAATGTTCTCGACAATGTGTATAAAGCTTATTCTTACAATGCACTGCCATAATGTAGATGATTCCCTTTTTTTCGAATCTAAATTCAAAGGCATTGTCAAGCAAAGAGAATTGCGTGACACAAGAAGAAAAGAAGAACTGAGCGATCTCGTGGATTAAAAGAATGGTTTTGCTGCCTTGATTTTAGCTAATAATTCGGTCAATAAGTCCGTAAAAACCTTCCATTCTGTGAATAAGTGAAAATTCCGCAAAAAATCCATTCTGTGAGTGAGCAAAAATTCCATTAGTGACAAAACAGAGGTTGTTAGGGGGCTTGTTCTCATAATATTAGTCGTCATCTGCAGATTTCGCGATTATGAGTTCAACCAAGTCTGGAGAGTAAATAACTCACGTTTCCTACTTTTTGCTTATCAAGCAAACCCGGGTTACGTTCATATTAACCCTCTTGCAGCTGTTTCAGTGTTTTAATTACATACTTTTTTATGAATGAATGAATGAATGAATGAATGAATGAATGAATGAATGAATGAATGAATGAATGAATGAACGAATGAATGAATGTTTATTTCCCATGAAGTGATTTAAGTACATTAGAATGAATACTCAATAAATTTAATAACTTGGGAGGAAGACTATAGAAACCCTCACGGGCTTTTACAAAGTAGTCCCCCTTTTGTAACAATTATCAAAAAAAAATACATCCAATTTGTATCAGTCAGGTAGTAAGATTACAGTAGGAAGATTTTATACATGTACAATATTAACATCACTCTAATTGAGTAATTTCTTATTTTTTATTTTTACTGAGCTATCGCTGCTAAGGATAAAATATACTGTTTCAGTTTCTTTTTAAATATTTTTAAAGACACTGAGTGTTTGATGAACAAAGGTATTCTATTCCAAAAGTCAATTATTTTGTTTCTTGTCGAATATTTTCCGTAATTTGTTCTGTTATAAGTTTATGAAGTTGCTTTGAGTTTCTAGTACTATATTCATGAACTTGCGCATTTTCTAAACAGAAGTCACTAAAATAGAATGGAAGTACTTTATTGCTAAGACTGAAACTGAAGGAGCCGATTAAGAAATCATTAATTTGGTATATATTTAAAAGATTCAGCTGTGTAAAGAGCGGAAGTGATGGTGCTGTGTATGATGAAAAAGTTATAATTCCCAATACTTTCTTTTGTAATTTAAACAACTTGTGAAGCCTTGTGGGGTAGTTATTGGCCCAGACAATATTTCCATAATGAAGATATGTGTAAATCAAACTATTGTATAACATTTTCAAATGGGTATGGTTTGCGTAAAAACGAATTCTACAAAGCAAACCTGTAGTTCTTATAATCTTTTTGGTGATATAATCAATGTGGTTCTTCCACATTAGGTGTTGATCAATTATATTCCTAGAAATTTGCTTTCTTCAACTCTCTGCAATTCAAATCCGCTTAATCTAAGATTCATTTGTCTAATCAACTGTTTTTTGTGTGATTTGAAAATAATAAAATTTGATTTCCTAATATTCAGACTCATTTGATTCAGTGTTAACCATTCCTGGACTCGAGCTAACTCCGCATTTACTGTAGATTCAAGTTCTTGTATATTTTTTCCTGAGCAAAAGAGATTAGTGTCATCTGCAAACAAAATAGTAGACAAATTATCTGTTGAGTTGTTTAGGTCATTTATATAGATTAAAAATAGTAACGGACCAAGAATAGATCCCTGTGGAACTCCACAAGTAACTGCTTGTTCAGATGATCTTATCTGATTATATTTGACAATTTGTTTTCTGTTATAAAGGTAATCCTTTATCCATGCATGACAATTGCCACGTATACCATAAAAATAAAGTTTCTTTAGAAGAATATCGTGATTTACAGTGTCAAATGCCTTTGATAAATCAAGAAATATCCCGACAGTGAATTCGTTGTTTTCAATGGCTTTTGTTATTTTATCAACAAGTTCTATTACGGCATATGTAGTTGAGCTGTTATCTCGAAATCCATATTGGCAATCAGTTAATATTTTATTTTTAAGAATATAACCAATTAATCTTTTATACATTAGCTTTTCAAGGATTTTAGAAAAACACGGAAGGACCGAAATTGGTCTATAACTTGAATAAACATTTTTTTCAGATGATTTGTATACAGGTGTTACTAATGCTACTTTCAAATCATCTGGGATTTTGCCAGTTTCAAATGTTAAATTAAAAATATGCGACAATGGCATTGATATATATCGGGCCACGTATTTAGTAACTTTGCTATTAATTTCGTCAACGCCGCAACTAGACTTGCGTACCATTTTGCTTATTACTTTATTTACCGCGCCGCTGGTCGTATTATATAAAAACATAGAGTCATTATAACTTCCTTTTAGAAATTTATAGAATTCATCATTATTGAAATTAAATTTCTTAGGAAGATTTCGTCCAACATTAACAAAAAAATCATTGAAATCATTTGCAATTAATTTTGGATCACTGACTTCTTCATTGTCATCATTTAAAAGAGATCTCGGTAGATCGGTATTAGATTTCTTTTTACCAAGTAATTCATTGATAGTATTCCATGTTGATTTTATGTCGTTTTTACTTTGATCTAGTTTTTTACTGTAATAGCTCTTTTTAGCTATTCTTATCAGATGATTTAATTTATTGCGGTAAAGTTTGTACTTTCGTTCATTTTTTTCACTTGGATTTTTCATAAAGTTTTTGTAAAGAATTTCGTTCGTTTTATACCGTTTACGTTGCTTTTAATCGTGCGTTTAATCGTACATTAAGTAGAAAATGGTACTAAAATAAAAACAAAGCCCTTTCTGTAATTCCAGTAGCGTCCATTTTTTTGTTTTCTTATTGCTGCTTCAAAATAGTTGTTTCATACGGCATTTATCGCATGGTTGTACAGGAAAAAGGAGGCCTATTTGCGTTGAAATAAACACATCAATCTTATATAGAGTTCGGTGTTTTATTTATTTATTTATTTATTTATTTATTTATTTACTTTTTTCGCTGATAGCAGGGAAGCCGATATCGCCTTACATGACCCCGGGCCAAAGCTTATAGAAACACTGCGGACTTCAATACGCTGTATCGCCGAAAGAAGCACTATGACCCCCCCCCCCCCCCCCGATTTCTCTGCCTTTCTGACATGAGTTCGTCGTTAAGTAGCTGCGGTAATTTTTTTTAAATCTGAAGGTGGAAAAATTAGTATTTTAGGAGCGAACGTCCTCAAATCAGCTTGTGTTTGATTCTATTTCTTGTAAAGAACAGGGGCGAATCCAGGCTTCTTCTTATGGAGATATTGCAATTTAAAAACGTTTGTAACAAATGTGTCAAAAGAACTCAAACCTATTTACTTAACCTAAATACACACAAGAGTCACTGTACCACAGTCACTTTTTGCGGTCTTCTTGATAGGTGTCACGCGATATGAAGCTGGACGCGGGGAAGCTGCTGTTTCAACGAAATGAATGGCGCACTGCTCAGCAGATCAGCAGACTTGCCGCAGAACAAAGAAAGAGACCATCTGAATAAGCTTAAGAGAGCCGGAAGAGCAGTCTGAAGACTACGTGGAAAATTGGGAAAGAGAATATGACCTGGCACAGATGAGAGAGGCTGTTTCTATCAGGAAATTAATCTTCTCCATCCATTAGAATACGAGGGTGATAACTTGTGTGACTTGTACAAGAGAAACAAATTTCAAGCGAAATACAAGATCAAAGATCTGCAAGACATATGCAAGCATTTTGACTTACCCGTCAGTGGCCCTCAAAACAGAAAGGCGACTTACATTTCTGCAATTTCAGCACTCCTGCTTCGTCGTTCATGCTCAGAGAAAGAACACAAAGCACAGTCGAAATACTGATACATACGGCTGAAGCGCTTTCCCTTTTTTCAAGACTCACTTTAAAGTCCCGGGGTATACTCCTTTACTAAAATAAGCTATAAGGTATGTGCGGCGTCAAAGGGTATGGACTTTGAGCTGTTTTGGTCTGAAATAGGGTATGGATTTTACCCATTTTGGTCTGAAAGAGGGTATAGATTTTATCCATTTTGGTCTGAAAGAGGGTAAGGTTTTGTCCTCTGGTCTGGAATTAGGTACTATTTTTAGAAGAAGCTACTTTTTATTATTATTCATCTCTTGAGAAGTGCGGTCTGATTAATATTTGAAACCCTTCTCAATTGTTTACGCAAACTGAAGCACTTCCTGGGCAGCTGCCATCATGTATCAGAGTGTATGTGTACGTGTTGCAACGGCTTGGTCTGAAATAACAAATCGGATTCTTGGTCAGTCTTGAAACAGGGTTGTGAAAGTTACCGATATATTCTGGTTTGAAAAAGCGAATGGGTTTTGAGAAGCGCATCGCACACTCCGACTCAAATTTTAGGGGATTTTTCAAGGGACTGAAGTCCACTGGAACGGACATTAGCAGGGAAAATTCAAACAACTGTTGCGTTACATCGAAAAACGGATCATCATTCAACCGAGAAAAAAAACAGAATGGCGGAATGGATGTTGCTGGAATACGAAAATGCTCAGTGCTCCTCTTGCGCAGGAAGGTACTCTGTATATAAGATGTCAGGTCTTGTTGTCGAATAGAAATTAGAAAACGCCCCGGAATAGTAATTCAGGAACCAGTGGAAAACAAACTGAAACTGAGAAACGAGTCTATTTACAACTATCGTTCTGTTGATTTAAAGAAACTCCATTCCTGGTTTTCCCTAGGTTTATTATTTATTACTATTATTCAGTCTTATGTATTAATTATAAGCCGAAAATACCACGAAGACATAGAACAATCTTTATTGAAACGGGAAAGACAATTTACCATCAAGCTATAAATAAAAAAAAAACTTTCTACGTATTTCAGTTTAGTTTGTATGACTGAACTGCGGATTTTCCAATACGGATCGCTAAAATGGACTACTCAATTCAAGTGTTATCAGTGAGTCGAGTTTTCGAAAAATGCTTAAGGCAAAACAATTTTTACGAAGGAGAAACCATTTTCCTAGCCGGTGTCTCCTATAACTTTGGCACTGACCTTTGCAAAAATAAAAATTATGTTTGCACTTATTTTTATCTTTGTCGCGGGAGCTTGCCAATATAAATAAGCCTGCTGCCTGCGGCTCGGCTTGGAAAAAAAAGAAAAAGACCAACTGGATATAGTTTCCCCGTAGGTACCGAACAAGCTAGTTCTGAGAACTTCAATGATAATTGGACCGGGAAATTGTTGCATTCGCCAGGCTACCAAGCTTTTTTTCGCTGAATGTAAGGACCTTACCCAAACTTATCGGGTGGAATTTGAAGTTAATTCAGCTCATAGATAGCCAAGAAGCTTGTTTTCTTCCCCAAGAAAAAAAAAAACGTGGAATCGCTACATCGCCACGGAAATGTTTGACCGCCGACGGTGTTTGTTTTGGGAAACTATGATACGGTAGAGTCAAAACCACCAGGCGCAGGACTTCACCACGAGCAAGGAACTATTGACATCACGGCAAAGCAAAACGATTCAGATAATCTACAGGCCTGCTGCTTTGCCAGAAGCAAGACGCTTTAAATGCTAAAGAACAGCCATTGTTAGCAACAAGGCTCCTTGAGCTTGACTACAGTATAATTTGTCACGCAATTCTTCAAACGTGACGTTGTGTTTGCATTTGAATTCGAATTTATAAACTGTATAAAAATGGAGAAATTGGCGAATAAGATAGCAAGATACTTTAAACACTGGTTTTATGTACATTATCGAACAGTTTATGAGTGGGAATTGATGCAATACGATCAAAAGCGTAAAGAATGCTATGTCGGTACTGGAGTTCCCGAGGCAGTTGAAAATCAAGAGTGCGGTAAAAACAGCGAACCCCTAGAAAACTTTGATTTGTTGGCCCAATTTTAACTTTGGCTGAAAACATCTTCCTATGTTTGGTGAGTAACCTACAATAAGTGTTATATTTGTGTCCTTCTGGACATCTGAAAAACAGCCTTGTGAAAAAGGCTTATTTTGTGCTTATTAAAAATGACAAGAAGTGTGTATAAATAGTTTCCTTGTAGATGGTGAATTAAGGACAATTAACGTTTGAACTAGTATTTATTTTAATGAGCAAAGTTCAAATAATGCGTGTATGTAAAATTAGGTTCGTAGCGGTTTTGCTTCAAAAGATATTCAAAGCTGAATTTCACTCAAAATCTTTACTTTCACCACCCCAGAGGAGCAGTTTTTGGGGGGTGCCCTGCTCTCAAAAGCAAGGAAGCCAATGGAAAAAAATATTGTCGTGGTTACGAGTTGGGTAAGGACAGTAACCAACTGAAATATGGTTGAGATCAGCTGACTTCCTTCTTCCAAGATTTTTCAATTTTGCCTGGTTTTCTCAGACAGAGTCTCTTAAAATGTAAAAGTAAAATGTCACAACTGCCAAAGCTTGAGTTTGGTCAGTGTCCACGGTAAATTAAACAAATAAAATAAAAAAATGTTTGCTTACTTGAGGACACATTGAACCGCGTGCTGCCTCCCGGAAGCTCTTCAAGCCACTGAACTTTCCCATTGTCGACAGCAAACCGATAATCCCCCATATTATAGAGCTCTGGCGTGCCACAAGTAAAGAACAGCTCATTAGATCCATTCACCTGCGATAAATTAAGCCACAAAGATACCGTGATGGCTTCTGTTGGACGATTGTGAAAGCGTTCCACGTCAAATGTCACGTTACCGTCTTCACTCAGTTGCAGACCTCTGCCGAATTTACCATTGTTTACGACGCGCGCGCAGCCGTGCATTGTCCCGGCGTTGCCGTTGTGTGATTCATCGTAGACAATGCTATTGTAGACATTTTCGAAGCTGAGGTAGGCTGATAAACAGCCTGCATCGCCTGTTGAAGTAAATAACATCAAAGCCACTTCGCTCGCATGCAAACTTGCCCACAGTTAAGTTAATTCACCAACAATAAACTGTTAACTAGCCCATAATAAAGTGAATATATATTATTGTAAACGTGTTCGAAGCTATGGTAAGCCAATGGATAACCTGTATTTTCTGCAAGCTGGAGTAGAAACTATGGAAGCCAGTTTGCTCGCAGGTAAACTCGCTCAAAATGAAGTAAATTGGCCCGTAACTGGAAAGCTCTTTTACAGAAAAAAAACGCACGACGAAAAGGCCGCAGACCGTCATGCGTTGGATTGAATCGTCGAGGAGATTTGAGTGTCGAACGACTGGATTAGGTTTCTCCAGGAAAGACTATTCAAAATTCATTTCTGAATTGCGTTAAGCCTCTTTTTTGAGGTGAGGTCTGGTACGCGACCATTTTTTATGCAAACAAGTTAAAATTTGCATGGAAATGAAACTCGAGCCAATATTAAAGCCTTGCACCAGGCGTCACCTTGAAAAAAGGCTCAAAGCAACTTGGAAATGGTTTAATTACCAGGACATGGCATGGTATTGCATGTTCGAATAATACTACTGTTATCAACGTTTATCTGTATTCCTCCTCCACATGTCAATGTGCACTTAGTCCACTCAGGATCACCTACAAATAAGGAAATAAATACGTTAGTGTGCACGACGACAGAAGCGATCAGCGTTAACATTTCATTGACTTTTTTATCATTTGAAAAGGGCAGGAATGTCTGTTCCAACCATTTGAGTTGTGGGGAGTGACGGAAAAATGACACTCGGGATAAATATATGAGTTTATTGCCGGCGGGAAAAGGAAAGAAGACTGATACTACCTGGGACAGATCTAACTTCAATCAAGGGCCAAACAAACCGTTAACCTGGACATCGCATTGCATTGCAGGTTCTTGTTATGGCTGTGTTGTTTGCACAGGTGACCTGCGTTCCTCCGCCACATGACTTGGTACACTTGGTCCAACAGGGTTGACCTGAATTACGAAAAGAGATGTACATAACGAGATTTGCTTGCGAGAGTTTGGGAAAATCAATTTTACCGCTGACATGATTCCAATGAATCTTTAAATGACATCCTAAACTGTGACTTTTCAAAGCTGCTTAGCAGCACTTTCCTGGAGTACTGTTGCGGTTCTAACTTAGGTTTTGTGGATGAAACACTGAAATGTTTCCAATCAAATGAAAGCTACTGCATATTAGATTGCTATGATGTCGCTAATTACACTATATACATAAAAATTAATTCTACCTTTTGAATCTATAAATAAAATCACTGCTTCTTTTTATTCAATAGATATGCTTCGACGTTTCGACAAAATAGAGTAAATAATATGGGTTATCTCCTTGGTGAGGGCCGGTGATGGGCGGCATTTAAAATTTGGCCGCTATCTTGAATTTCACTCAAAATTAGATTTTATTTAAAAAAGAAAAGTGGAAACTATTTTTTCCATGTTAGACATGTTGAACATGACGTAATAGCCATTTTTTCAGTGAAGAAATTCCCATGCTACTTATGACGTCATATCTCGTGGCCATAGCAACTGATTCCCACTGAATCTTTACCAAAATGTGTCTAAAGGATAAACATAGAACTTTTGACATAATCACGCGCCGTCCGAGGTTGAAACTTGCACTGCACAAGTTCAGTAGATGACGTCACTTACCGGTTGGTGCTGTAGAGTTTTGACCTTCGCAGCTTTCTTGGAGCATTAGCACAAGTAGAGACGTCAGGGCAATCATGGCGATGATAAATCTTGAAGAAATTTTGAAAACAGTTCAGTAAATCCTGTATACGTGACAGCAATATCAATGAAAGACTTTTGTCTTTACAGTTTCCTAGCCGAAAAGATAGTGAAAACTGCCCCAGACTTAGACGCTGGAATTGGTTAAGTCTTTGCATCTTATGGATTCGATTCTCCTGAAGATTACTAATTCATGGTTGATTTCAATGCTGTCTAAGTACGACTCATAGTCTATTATGCTACCGTTTGAGCCTTTGGATTAAATGCCGAAGTGTAAAAATTGAAAAGGAAGATGCTAAGTAGCACTTTCTTGTGTTAATGTTTCTTATGCTGGACAAGGTCAGGTTCTACCTTTTATCTCTTGGCGAATAAAATCCTGAGTTGTGGTAATTAATTCACATTCCTTAAATTAAAGAGGTGTTCATAATAACTGTTACAGTTATGATGAACATGGAGTTTTCCACGAATTTGAAAAGTCTGGATGAAATCCTAACCTACAGTATATATGCTACTGTTGTTTCCAATTTTTTGACAGTTATATTTGGACACACATTATTGGCAGTGAATGGGTTATAATCGGGCACACGCCACTGACCGCCGCGCCACCCACTGACATCATTCAGTATGAGTCTTGACAAATTAGACTAGCGACTGGTTTAGTCCGTCTTCATTGAAATCTTTTCCTGAATTATGCTTGGACAACGAGATTGAACCTTAGAACAGTCATTTAGCTAAACATATCCAATGTAAACAATTCTTTGATCAACAGAGCACAAAAATAAAAATCAAAGACTACTCTTACCCGGCTTCAGTTAATTAATACATTGCACTGCTGTCTTAACGCAAGGTCATCATCTTTGTTCTTCAATCTTGTTTTCCTAAATTCATTTAGGCTAGCAAAAATTGAGATCAAATGATCTTTTTTCTTTCTTCAACAAAACTTATTCCAAAACAAAAAAAACATTAGAACAAAGTACCCGGAACACCAGCAAACAACCTGCTATTTAGCGGGTGACTCTGTTGTAAAGTCGTCAACCGAAACCACAACATGCGCTTTGTTCACTCGATGTTTATTGTTCAGTTCTTAATCATAATTTCAAGCTGTTTTTATTGCGCTACATAGTTTGAAAATGTCTCCCAAACGGCACCTAACAAACCACAATGACGTTAAAATTTATAGCGGTGTTGTTCTTAGAAGCCGGTTAATTATCAAGGTTAGATGGAAACTTCTTTGGGTAGGATGAATGGGCAACACAAGTGAACAGGAATTTCGTATCTCGTACTAGTATGCAGGCAAAGGATAAGTGATGGATCCTACAACTGATGCAAAGGTACGTTCTCTTCCAAACAAAAATTATCTTTTTGAAATCATCCAATCCCAGAGATCAACCTTGGTTCGGTTGATGTGGCTGTAACTTCTGAGCTTAAGAATAAAATCCCGAACTACAACCATTAAGCTACTGAGCAGAACTTTCTGATGGCATTGCTTGTCTTCAATACTTTAAAATCACATGATTTATAATCAACTGTTTCTCTGTTTGAGCTTGGGGGTAAAAGTATCAAGTATATGAGGTTGTGGTGAAAAATTGTGACCAGAGTGGACTCCTCACCATTCGTTATCTAGTATGTGGGTAAAAGTCAGTCTTCTATCACGAAATAGTATTTCGGGGGCCTTGATTCGCCTAAATTTCTTATTACTCAGTGTGATTAGTGACTGGTCATTCGTAAATACAGATTGCTTTGTTTCATTTCATTTTATTTTATTTTATTGTAGTTTTATTATTTAAAAAAATCATTTGAAAACCAGCTTTAACCACTGCTTCCACTTTAATAAGCTAGGGTAAGAATTACTTTCCAACTCGTACATGGAGACGTGCTATTGGTCAATATGCAACACGCATCCTATGGCGATAACCTGGATGTTAGAACCATTTATCGCGCACGCGACCACTTGCCAATTTAGTGTCTCATATATGGCCGAAAAATGTTTCAAGCAAGCACGCAAGAGATATTAAACTTCTGTATACACCCAGGTTAAGTGACGAAGGCTTGATGTTCAATAATATTATAGACTTCACAACCTGAAGAAAAATCGGTTCCTGAATGTTAGTGACAATTTGAAAAGGTTTTCAAGCATTTACAATAACAGTAATTATTAAAATAGAGATCAACAATCTAATAAAAGTAAAAATGTTCAACTATGTTCGGTTTTGCGTGAAGTGTTCGTTACAAAGACAAATTCAACTTCTTGCAGTTCATAATAGCATGATTCATTAATTTTAGCCAATTAGTGTATTTCCTTTTCATGCACCATCGAAAATCTTCTTAGTAGCTGGACGCAACTCTGCGAGGTCGAAAACTTGCACTCTTAGGACTAGTTTATTTTGCAGCTTAGGAAAAACTGACAATGACCCGTCTTGATAATCGAAAACGTTCGGTATTTTTAGTTAAAAAAAAAACTAAATTATTTTTAGTTGAATTTTTATCCACTTGATGAGGCGAACCTGTCCTATTGATTTAGTCAAGAGGTAGAAACATAGCTCATCGGCTCGACGGACTGAGCTAAGTTCTGAGATTTATTTGTTGAGAAATCATCCGTGTCACTTTTCTTTAGTTATTTTTACAAATCCTCAACCTGAGAAATTAAGACAAGTGCAAATAAATTCAGTATTAAGTTGCAATGAGAAATCGGGACATGTCATCAAAAACGTATGGCGACAAATTGTCTCTGGTATTGAAATAAGAGAGTGAAAGAGACTTTAAAAAAAAAATAATAATTTAATTCTTTTATCTCTTGAAACGTGCCCTACTCTCGTTTATTTTGTACAAAAAATAGAAGAGTTATAACCAAGCAACCGTGTTTTTGTACAAATACTGGCCTTCAGCTATACGGTGAGTGATGGGGAAAAATACTGCATATTAGCATACAAATTGCGCATGCGCATTAATCACAGTGATTTCATAAAGAAAGTAGTGCTGACTGGGAAAAGATAATTATTCACATGTAATATTAAAAGCAATATAGAAAAAATTCACTATGACCAAAACTGATTTATTAAAACTTGAAAATAGTCTGTCTTGGCAGAGGTCTCCAACTATTGCACACAGGGCGTTTTAGTCTTCTTTCTGCACAATGCTGGAGGTCTGATTTCGTGAACAACCAAGTTGTCTTTTCTTGTCGTCGACTGAATGGTCACCATTTGGACGGTCATAAAGACTAAAACATTGGAACCTTCTTGTAAACAACAGGAAAATGTACCATAGGAGAGTACCACTTAGTAGAATTCTTTTGATTGGTCACATTCAGTGGGAGTCGCAGTGTCCTACTCAAATAATTTACAATGGATCCACGTGCTCAACAATAAGACGCCTCTCGTAAAACATCTCTAACTCAGTTCCACAGGAAAGTACTGCTCAATAGCTTTCATTTCAATGGTCACACTTGAGGAATTCATCCACAGTCTTAAACCGTTGAAGCACCTTGTACATTATAATAAACAACACCACAGGAAAGTACTGCTCAGTAGCTCTAATTTGAATGGTCACTTTAGGAACTCGTCCACAGACTTGAAAGTAAGAAGCACCTTGTGCATTCAATAAACAACACCAAGGCAAAGTGCTGCTCAGTAGTTTTCATTTGAATGGTCACACATTAGAAATTCATCCACAGACTTTAAAGTTTGAAGAAGCTAAACGGACTTTATAGTTTATAGTTTAAAAACCTTGTAATATAATACAGAATGGTTAACAGAACGGCGAAGTACGGTTTAGTCGTATATTGCTAAGTCATATATTGTTAGTGGCTTGTATCTTTAACAGTCATCATTTGTGGCTTCTTTTAATTTAATATTTGTGACGAAAATCGAATCAGTTGAAAGAGACCATATAAAACAAGCCGTTCACAGCCAGATGTGCGCAAGTCGAAATCTAACAACAAAGCACTTTGTAAGAAAAAAAATCGAACTATAAAGGGTACATCATGTTACACAGACGTTATGCTCAGTAGCATAGTAAATGGCAGGGGTCACGCTTTTCATTTCATCCACAAACTCAAAAGTTGAACCACCTTGTATAGCATAACTACCCACCCCACAGGAAAACACTACTTCAAAACTCCCAGTTACCCGTATTGTGTACAAGGCATAAATTTCCTTTCATGAAAATTATCCTCATATTATTCGAGAGAAGCTAATACGAAATTAATTTTCTTCTTTATTTTCTATTTTTCTACTCTTGTTTTATGTTACTACGTACGACCCCTGGGAGGGACTGCCATAGTCTGTGTTAGCAGGGCGTGAAGACAATTATGATCACTGTACGTAGATATGGCCATCGAGAGTATTTCTTTAAAATTGGTTTTGTGTTCCGGAAAATTTTTACTTTTCGAGGCCAACATCATGTCAGGAAACATTTGCAGCAGATTATAATCAAATTGCTGGCATTGACAACAAGATGTCGGTTTCAGTTTAAACATGTCAATCATGCATTTTGTTTTGGCAGGTCCAAAAGATTAAAAAAGTGAATCGAAGTTTATTGTTTAATGCTAGATAAGTTCCTCAAGTCCGTGAGCTCGATCATTATATCATATCTTCCACAAACTGCTTCCTCTGCTTAGACTGCGAAGATCTCAATTACAGGCAGCTAATAAGCGAGACAACCCTTATGAAAAATTAAACACTCTATTGGGAACCTGTCTAAAAGGTTTTCACAGTTCTACGAAAAAACATTAGTGCATCCGTCACTGAAAACAACCTACCGCGCGCAAGAAGATTTTTACAAGGGATTCGTGATATCTAAATTTCAACAGACTTACTTTCTGAACACATGAGTGACAAATCATTATAAACCTCTTTTTTCGCCTCCAGGGTAAATATTTACTTAGCACGTTCCTTAGCCAAATAACAGAGCAAAAGTTATCGATTACGTTCGTGTGCTTCATAATGGCTTTATCTTTATCAAGCCATATAAAGCTTAGAGTATATTTTTTCGCAAGATATTTTGGAAAAGAAGTGGGTTTTCATTTCTGCGTCTGTTTTACAGTAAATATATTTTCTATTAAGAGAAACAGAAACTTCATCTTTATTTTTTTTAATTGCTGTACGATATGGCTGAAGAATTTTTTTTTCATGGCTAAAATGTAGCCCAGTACAGATCAGTGGAAGTTTATACACGGTAAATTTTCACTGCCATAAAATGCCAGTGACATCAATTATGAATTGGTCCTTGACAGGTCATGCATTTTTTATCATTTTCTTTTGCAAACAATCGAAGCTATTTTCGAAACACAAAATTAATAATTGAAATTTCATATTGATTGAATCTGTTGTCACTTAACCCAGGTTCGCAATCAATTATTTACAACTCAAGCTTTTCACAAGTTATTCTTTCGCGCTTTTCTCTCACGCCAGGTCACTGCGACAGAATACCCTTTCGACTTTAGAGACACTATAGGCTCGTCGAGGAAGCTGTTTGTTGCAACTTGCTAAACAGTGCGACTCTATGACACGTGGGACAGTCTTATTTCGACGGTCTTAAAATTAAGTGATTTTGCACTCTAAAGATAAGGAAAATTCCTCGGGGTTACTATTCCAGTTTAGACATTCGCTCGGTGAACTATTTCAGTTCCACTCCTGGCGAGATTTCGATTGGCACGTGCTCGTCAAATCAAATAAGCGCACGTGTTTTAGAAACCCGTTTCCTACGTGTTGCCAAATATTGCTTCAGCATGAGGAAAGGCGAGTTGGTGTGACTATTTTCAAGTCGGAAAACCAGAGAGCCGCATATCGAGGATATGGTTATATTTCACGCCGGGGCTAATTTCTCCCGGAGGGACCTTATTTGTCACTTTTGTCAGGTGAGAACTTTATCTGTCACTTAGAAATTTCAGTCGACTGGCTGTGAATCTGAGCATAAAACATGAGCAAGTTTCTTTATTTATCCAGATATTGCGTTTCAACTCCGGTTTCACTTGCTGTAACGATTTAAAATCCACCACAACCTTTTAATGTCAAACGGATATTACGGCTACGGTACAGCTTTTACTTTGCCTCAATTTTTTTTTTTGGAGCAAGATAGAAAAGTCCAGCTATTGTTAACATATTCTATTCAGAAGGAGACGACCGCCACAAAAAAAGAAGGGTTTACCTCAGCACCTAGGTGGTTTGGTTTGAAAATTTAGTTTCCACGGCAGTTTCCTTAAGTGTGGAAACATAACTTTTATTTATCCAGGACCAAAGGAAAGTATCATCTGAAGATATCTTCATAGCATCTTTTTTTATTTTCCTGCTACATCTTTCCTACTACATTTAAACCTAGAATCATGCAACGTGCTAAGACTAATATTTTAGGCTGCCGTCGTTTAGAGCAGCACTTTCCGGTAGTGCTTTGTTAAAATAAAATAATGAATTTTACATTTTTCTCTTTAACAATCTTGCCCCTTTTGGAATTAAAAGGGCCATCGTTCCATAGAAAGTGACTGAATGCACATTGAAGAAGTTCATTTTTGCTTGTTAAATTAACCATGACATTGTGTCGCTCTCGCGCGAATAAAAGATATGATGGCAGTTCATTCGCCGCGCCAACTGCCGATCAACTGTTATAGCAAAAAAATAAAATAAAATAAAGAGAGGCATAAAAATTTCTCAGTCGAGCCTAAAAAAAGGAAAGAGAAACTTACGTAAAAACTTCGCTTGTCTCGCTCGAGATCTTTGTGACATGTTTCACCTTGGCCGTATCGTTTGCACGTGTGTAAATTCAGCGAAAAATAATACAACATCGCTCGACCCGCACTCACAAAGAAAAGTTGCTTGTTTTACCGCCATGAAGTTATTTAGTCCTCATCAATTTTTCAAAACATGAGACAGGTGCCGGTGAACGCTTCATTTGAAAAGCCATGAATAATTTCCTTGGCAACTTATGTCATTTGTATGAAGTCGAGAATAAGGCACCTGGCGTTGAGACCGGATAGAGAGAGAGCGTTGTGCAATAATTTATTGATACCCTATTCTATTTTTCATAGGTTCCCACTTGTTAAACTTCCTTGAATAACGAGAGAGCTACAGAAAAAGCAAACGCGGAGGCACAACATCCCGTTTTTCTTTGCTTTCCCTTCGCCGGCTGTTCAAAAGTTAGGATTAACAATGGCTACCTTCGCGGCATTAGAGCGAGTGAGACAACCGGAAAATTCACCTCCCGCTCAAATTCAAAATTCTCCTACTCCTCTACCTTCTCAACGAAATAATCTCACTGCTGAGGATCTGTTTAACTACTTGTACGGTTATACTCCTATACGTCTTGTGGATCCGGTGCAATTACAGCAACGCCAAAGACAAGCAGTCCAACTTGAAAATGGGGCGAGCAATAAACAAGCTTTTTCGTGTAAGTACTTAATAAAAATTTATGAACCTAGAAAGAGCAAAATATCTCGGTTATTATATTGCTTACATGTTGCTTAACTTCGTAGCTATTTCAAGATAGCTTATTGGTTGTTTGACCAACGTAGTTGACTATAAATTTGCGAATTTGTCGAGTTTCATATGTGGCCACAGTAAAGCTGAAAGGGTTATAATTTTAAGAAATTATTTACATTCGCAATAGCTTATTGTTGACTGAGTGACTTTCCACGGAGCTACTTCATTATAAGTATATGCGGTTATGTTAGTTGTTAAATTGACAGATATCTCCTGCCAGGGGAGGAAAGAGCTAACTGTTGAGTTAAAAGAAAGGGTTTTTAGAGCAATATTTCGCAAGTGAGTGATTTTAAACAAACTTCTCAACTTGCTTTTCATCTTCCTTGAGTAATATCGATTTCCCCTTCCGCAAATAAACGTAACCTCAAAGAAATACACAATTGCAAGTAAATGTAATTATTTGATATATCACTAGCTCAGTACAGCTGAGGAAAATTTTTATCGCTTAAGTTGTTTTCAAGAAGTGTGACTTAGCGAGAACGTTCCCCACGTGTTGTAGGTTCCAGTCCACAATCCCGTATGTTTCCCGCCGGTAGAGTAGTAAATTTCGATATTTTCAATTCAACGTGACCTTAATCTGAGCCATTAGTTTAAAGAAGGGTGGCTCGATCAATGAGGCAAGTGCTACAATTCTGCTATTTTGCGAATAAGGCGTATTCTAGAGTGTTGCAAAATTTTAGAGTGGTACAAGTAACATTTCACGTCGCCTCTTACCTGTTCAAGTTTGAAAACAGTTAACGAATATTTCTCCCATCACTTCTGTATGTGTTGCTTGATAAAAAAAGCACAATTTCATGAAGGCTACATATGTGTAAATTCAAAGAAACCGCTGAACGTCTCAGTTTAGGATGAGTTGGTTTAGAGCGAAAGAAAACTTTATTTTAATCATGTTAATTACAGCCCCTTTCTCGCGTTTCTTTTAAATGCAACCCAACGTTTTTAATCTATTGCATCTGCATCGGTGAAAAAAGTGAAAATTCAGTTTACTTGGTTAGACGCTGTAAGACTGAATAAGACTGCAGAGTAATTTTAAGATCCTACCCCATTGGTAAATTGCTCACATACTCATTTATTATTAATTTTTACGATCTGTAAATCACATCTAAATTGAAACTTGTCGCCAGAAGTATCCACCCGTGTTAAAGAGATACTTATGTGTTTAACGATAAAAATAAAGAGGGAAGCCAACGCAAGAAATCGAGTCATGAGAGCGAGTAGAATAAGCGTTTTATTAAATACTCAATTTCGTAATATAAATCTTTGCTGAAATGTTTGGCCATTTTAAACCTACGTCTCCGCAGGGAAAACTTTTGAACGCCGCTACACTTGGCAACATGGAATTCAATTCTCTTATAATGCAAAAAGAGACATTGGGTCATTCGCTAATATCCTATGTGCGGTGCGTGCCGAGACCAGTGAGAGAGCTAGAAGTTCGTTAACTGCGACTGAGAATTTAAAAAAAATTCATTACTCAAGGTTGCACCTACCGTTTGGAGTAAAAATATTAGTCGTCATGTCAAAGATCTTCGTGGCAGAATAGTATAATTTACAAAGGGCGTGATCTCATTCGTTGAATATGTTACTATGGGTTCGTCTCACGTGGAATAACAAGAGACTTTTAGTTCTGAAGCAAAGCCTGAAGGAACGCTGTCTCCATGAAGGGAAAATATAACCGTTGTTAAAAGCTTATCAAAGTGGTTTAGGTTTTAAACAGTGGATGAGTGAAAAGTAGCATTCGTTTTGTGCTCTGGATATTGTTTTCTGTCAACTAAAAGGCAAACAACCAAGCTTATCAACGTGGTTTAGGTTTTAAACAGTTGGATGAGTTAAAAATGGCTTTATTTTTATGCTCTGAATATTGTTTTCTGTGAACCAAAAAGCAAAGAACCTGTAAATCTGCCGGGCGTTTCCGAGAATAGAAAACCACCAGAAAGGAGCCTTGACATGTGCCACGTTTTTTAAAGTAAACAGCTTAACAATGAACTTGGCTTGGCTGTTTACTAATTGTTTTACAAGATGAAAACCTAAATCACGCTGTTAAATCAAGTAGTGAAATTGTAAGGAAATATTAGATGTTTGTCACCACTGGGGCTTACTCTTTTACTCCCAAGAGTGCCTAAAATCAATATTCAAGACGAGTCCCGAATTACGTTTTGTACAATACTAAAATATAAATAGTACCATGTGAAAGTACTGCTGACGAGGTTTCATTTGAGCGGTTACACCATAGGATTTGATCTCTTGCACAGGCTCAAGTGTTATGAGAGTCACCTTAATGTCTCCATATCTGACTCTGGGATTGAAAGGGTTAAAGGGAAAATTCGAGTTCCTACAATTTTTATCAGTTATTATTACCAAGAACTGCATTGTTAATTCGATTGTTTACACAGGGTGTGATATCTGCAACGAAAAGCACGACGGAGAATGTCCCATGCACGGCCCTCTACACTCCCTCAGAAAGCTTGTTAGCGCCGGTCAATCCCACAGTCCTTTGGAAAATGGATCCATTCTTAAGTTTCCTGACGAGGTCTGCTTGTGCACATCCAGCATCCCTTGCGTCGGCTATGGTGTATGTGCCAGGAAACGAATTCCCGCGGGGACCTGGATCGGACCGTACGAGGGAAAGCTGGTGCGACCGGAAGACATCAAAGTTGAAACGAAGACAGAGTATATGTGGGAGGTACTAAACTACGTGCTAAACTAGCTAGATTAAACTAAACTTTTCACTACCATAAGCGTTCTACATGTAGTACCAAACGAGAAAAGAAAAACCAAACGTATTTCATGTGATACCTTAAAAGAAACAGCACCATAAGAAATTCCTCCTCGACATCGTTCATTCGAATGGTCACTCTTAAAATGTGTCATCCACAGACAGAAAAGCCAACTACAATTCCTTGTACATCAAAACAACTAAGACAGTGGTGACCATCGGCTTTGTCGATTCTCGTTGATTTTCGAACACTTTGCACACAAGCAGCTTCCCTGAAGTGTAAATTAGTCTCCTAAATTAGTCTGCTGTCAGTCAATCACAACACATAAAGAGGGAACAACGAACACCATCCTTATGTTTTTTCTTCTCAGGTCTTCCACGACGGTCAAGTCAGCCATTATCTCGATGGCAAAGACGAAGCCAACTCCAGCTGGATGAGGTTCGTTCGATGTGCGCGGCACAAAAAAGAACAAAACATGGTGGTTTTCCAATACCATGGCTGCGTGTACTACAGAACCATCAGAGAAATTCTTCCTGGTCAGGAGCTTCTTGTGTGGTACGATACCAGATACTCACAATTTATGGGGGTACCTGTGGCACTGAGCGACTCAGGGAGTAGGGGTAAGTAGGTTTCGTGTCTGGTATTTCTTGAAAAGAAAGGCTGGCTAATCCAGCATAGTAGCATCTTTTCCTATTTAGATGTATCAGTTCCAGGTAGTTCATCAATCTAGTCCCTAGGGTTTCTTGGATTAAAAATGGCGACGAGAGAAGTCCCTGTCAAATGCCAGGTTAAGCCCTCCAAAACTAGTCTCTGGGCTTTTCCAGCCCTCACAGCTTGAAAAAAAAACAAACAAACAGAGACGAAACAAAAAGAAAAAAAAAGGAAAATAAAGAAAGAGCCCGGACTTGAGATTGAAGGTTTTTCAAAATGTTAAAGTTTTGTTATTGAAAAGGCAGATGGCTCACTATTGGTTTATTTGAAAATAACGTGAACCACTCTTTCTTTAAGGACCTTCTCTTGCAACCATAAGGATAGTACTGACCTAAGATTGTAATAGATAGTTTTTATTTATTCTTCGTCGAAATCTAGAAAAATGACGTTCCTGAACACCACATGATTGTGGCGCTGTTTGCCCGTGTCTAAATATCAGTTGCGGCAAAAATTATTCTTATTTGATTTGATTTGATTCAATTTCATTTCATGTGATTTGATGACCATGAAACGCTAAAGCAAAAATATTTTGTTAAACTTAGTTCTTGCCCAGTTAACAAACTACTAAGACTGTGCTAAAAAATGTTTACGATGTAAATAAAACAAACATTAAAATTTATTTATCAAATAATTTTTGTTTCTACCGATAGGTGTTCATCCACCTCGTGATCTTGTCGCACAGGAGAGATCACGTGCTAGAGGCGACAAAAACGAGTTGATTGAGCCAGCAGTCAGACGAAGCTTCACAGATCATGCACCGGCTCAAAGAGGCCGGCCTCCTTTGAGGAGGAATGAGTCCGAGCCAAGCAAATCAGATAACGACCAATTAATTTTAAGAGAAGAAAGAAGACCAGCTTCATATCGAGGTAGAGGCTACAGGCAACAGACACGAACGCCCGTGCGCTTCGATCCAGCGGATGACTTCACCTGGAGATGCAATCAGTGCTTTAAAGCGTTTACAAACCGAGAACAGCTTGAAGTTCATCAGTGCAACGGTATTGGAAGCGGAAAAAACCTGACTTGTACACAGTGTAGCCAGTCTTTCTCTCATCCACTCGAGTACCGCACCCACGTGGACACACACATTAACGAGCGACCTTTCAGATGCGGCTACTGCGCAAGCACGTTTGCAAGTGCGGCTTTGTTAAACCAGCATGTGCGCGTTCATATGACGGAAGGGGCTCTGGGTTCCATGAAGCCTTCACCAAGGCAAGACAGAGCGAGCCAAGACTTCCATTTTTGAAAATCTTTATGGATTGGTAGTCTATAGAAACTTGCTTGATGAACTCTTTATTTTTAAAGGGCCGTTTCTATTTAAATTGAAAATTATCCAATCAATGAAACTGTAGTTTTGTTAAAAATGAGAACGGTGTGAAGGTTTATTTGTACCATTAATAAGTTTCCATTTTATCAAAATCGTTACAGCCTCATGGCTAGCAACGAGAGTGATAGCTGAAATGTCTTTTTGATTTAAACATTTCAAAAGGAATGTATATTTTTACGTCGTCTTGACAAGTAAAGGCGGTTCAGCGACGGATCAAGGGGTAGGGGTTAGGGGTCTGCAGCCCCTTTCCCCCAATTCAAGCAAAGGTGTTCTTTTTTAATTATTATTATTATTTATAGATATTTATATTTATCATTTCTTTAAATAGCCAAATACATTTAACCCTCGGGAGAACAGGAGAGGTGGAGGGGGTGGATGCCACCCCTACCCCCATAAGATTTCTCTTGAATTTTTCCAAGAAGAACTATTATCTAGACCTGCCGTTTTCAGTAGCTGTGCACATATCCCTCAGACACATTTTGACACAAGCTTGGTGAGAATCAGTTATTATGGTTACGAGATATGACGTCATAAGTAGCGGGTGGAAAAGCCCCATTGGGGAGGTAACAATAAAGTATGTATGTATGTGGTTCTGCCATTTTTGAAGAAAAATGCGTGTCTTTTACCCTTTTGAGGTCAGAAATGCAAAACATGTCAAAAAAGTAGCAAAACGTTTAATTTTGTCATATTCTACATGTCCAGTATCAAAAATTTCCATTTTTTAACGTTCTTTCACAATTTCTAATTTTTGGTAAAATCCAGGATGGCGCCAAAAAAAGGCGGCCATCTTGGATGACGTCACAGGCCCCCAGCAGCGCGGCAACTCATAATATGTACCTCATCTTGTAGAGCACATCACAGGCTTTCTACTAAAGGTGAAATCTTTCCGAAAAATATTGCAACATAACGAAAACCTAAGGGGGGTTCTATCACCCGCCTCCCACCCCCGGGCCCTTGCACCACGGCGGGGATGTGACTTTGCTTGTACGTCTGAGGATTAAAATGACAGAAAAGGCAGGCGAAGAAATGAAAAAAGACTATGCTAATAGACTAAGTTTTTCAGGAAAACTGCTACAGCTGAAAAACAAGTAGAAATTGCCCTCTAGACTCCTCCGATCTAACAGAAACTTCTGAATCCACCCTTGTCTTTCCTGTCTGGAAGTATATACCACTGACCTAAAAGACGCTTTTTCGGTTTTTCGGTTTGGAGAAACTGAAACTTAGTTAAAGGTAAGTTTGTTGATGATTATTATTGCCATTGTTTTTATCAGGATGCCAATTTCTTTTTCGTAAAGCTATTGGTAAACTATCTATGCCCATATAGTCTGGTTTTGTATTATTTATTAAATGAAGGAGTGGTACGCAACCTTTCGGCATGCAAAAATATATCTACTTGATCACAGTGCCATCACTCTTTCACTGTTAAAAAAATGTTTATTTGTTTGTTTTACAAAAAATAGCATCGTCTCTAAATGCCCCTTGACCCGATTGTTCAAAGCTGCCTGATTAACCCTTTTACCCCTAAGAGTGACCAGCACCTAAATTCTCCTTAAAATAACACTTCTTACTCAAACATAAAGGTCGCGAGAATAAAGGAAATGATCAACAAGTAGAAAAGGTATTGATTGTTAAACAAATTCTCCTCAGCAGTACCATAGGAAATGTATGGACAACAGTGTGGAGAATATGCAAGCTGATATCAGGGTTTAAAGGGTTAAGTTAGCCCGTACAGCTGTAGATCAGTTTTAGCTCACTTTGTTGCTCTAATCGTTCCGTTGGAGTCACAAATATGCTTGATATAGAGGTTCTAACTTCAATCACAAAAAGTCCTGCTATTTGTAAGTGTTTGAAAAGATCAAATCAACAATGAAGACCGTTCCTAGTACGGCAAAAATTTCTTGAGTTATGAGAAGTCAATTCAAGGAATTTTTTTATTCCCACTGGAAACCAACACAACCATACTTGGTTAATTTATTTTCTCATTTCTCTTGGCAGTCTTATGCTTAGAGATGACAAAAGTCGTATAACTTTAGAATTTTGCTTTTAAGCTTTAAAACCTCTACGTAGACGATGAACAAAGTGGTGATTTCACGTTTTGTGATGTCACGCAACAGTATGGTAGAGATTTTTACCCTAGAGCGAAAAGGTTTAGAATTTCTCCCCGTTGTTCACGTTACCATTTTTTCCTGCATGTTTTGCTACTTCGTGTTTTTCGAATTATCTACACCTAGTCTGTTCACTGTACCCCGGACGGGAATGACAGACATTCTGCACAGACTAATAATTTTGCTCTTTATCACTCTATACGGTATCTAATTCTTTAAGTTTTGGTGAGCTCACTAATGATCAAGGGATCCCGTGAGCCAACTCGTTAAGACGAAATGTTCCTGTAAGTAATCTGCATGGATACACGTATTGCTAGAATTAAACCACTGAATTTTCCTACAGCCGGCCTCACGTTTTATCTCGATATTTTGCAAGACAGTGAATGCCATGCGTTTTATAAAATTGCGGGTTAAAAGTGGAATTTATCTTTTTCTATTATTGCACTTGGGGGACCGAAATCTTAGCTTGTTTTCATCGCTAAATGTTTGGATTCGACAAAATAAACCCAGTGAAGAATGTAGCGTTTCTTTTCCCTCTTCATATGAGCAAGCAAGATTTCAATATCTACGCTCTATACGCTATTTAACAATTATCCTGCGAAATCGCGCGGAATATCACCTGATACTTAGCCGACGAGGCCGTAGGCCGAGTTGGCTAAATCAGGGGATATTCCGCAAGATTGAGCAGGATAATTGTTTTATTATTCAACAAATTCCCATCGACTACCATTTTCAGAACGAGAAAACTACAGCTCTATGATAAAAACGCTAAAAGATAGCAACACAGAACTTCAAAACAGAACTTCAAGAAATCGAAGTTTACTACCGTTCACTTAAAAAGACTTATTTACAAACTCATGTTTGGAAATGACAAGACAAAGGAAAAAAATATTGCTACCTTACTGAGAATAAGTCCTCTTCCTGTGAATTAAAATCTTTTCAACTTTAGTCTTTACAACTTTCCGTGAGCAAGTGTGCTGCTTCTTTCGCAATAGCATTTTCTTGGTTGAGTTCTCACTATGAAAATTCCAAGTCAACCGCTAGATATCTTTGTGAGCTGAAGCACATACTTGTTGACATTTTGAGAGCATTTAATCGTGGAAAATTTCTTCCAGAGAGTTAAAATTTATGGAGAACACCGCTAAAACTGCCTCGCTTTTCAAAATGGCCGCCAAACAAGCAATGAAAGAAAATCTGCAGTGCACTTCCAAATATGGTCATTTACGTATATCGCAGGATATCTGTCATGTAGGATGACAGATATTGAGGGCTTCCTTACCATATATGGGCATAGTGACAATTTGTTGAATAATAAATACGCATATCCAACCATAGTTGCTATCAGTTCTTATCAAAAGTCTTTTATAATGTGCCATCTGTCACAAAAACTTTGACCTCAGTGCATGCCATTAACCTAGACTTGTCCCCAAGAAAACCAAAAGCAAAAGATGAGCCTTCTTCCTTTCCCACTCCCTCAGGATACCAAGCCCGGGGGTACTCCCTATAGTGGGCTATACGGGGAGGCTCAGCCCGAAAGGGGTGCCTCTTTCAAGCTCGCAGCATATAAAAGGGTAGGGAAAATTGTAACTTTATTATACGAAAGGGTCACAAAATCAGCTGCAAAGTGGAAGAAATGGTGGCTAATACGAAATATATCAAAGTGTGCCACATTTTGGCAGAAATGACTTTGCAACTGAATCAGAACGACTGAAAACCTGGGAAAAACGTGGCCATTTCAGGAAATTCTACTATTTTGGCTTATCCTTGAGGTATAAGAAAGGGGTGCAATTTTGCTCTAGGTATATGAAACGGGTATCATTTTGGCCGTAAAAATTAGTGTACGAAAGGGTAAGGGTTTGAACCTTCGTGCAGAGACTCCCTATACCAAACTTTATTGAGGTGCCCCCCCCCCCCGGGATACCAACCAACCGACCGAATTTTTCATCCCCTTGCTATAACAGTTTCAACGTTACGCGTCTTCACGAGTTAAAATGGTTAAAAAGTTCATACACAATAGATACTGATGCATTAATCTACTATTTATTCGGTTTTCTTTTACTGGCATTGTCAAATTAATTTCTTCTGATTTTATTCAAAGCCGCTAGACATACTTTTCAATATTCTAAACAAATTTAGCAACTGAAGATTGTTAGTACGGCGGAAAGCAACAAGAGGAGCAGCATTGAAAACGTTGGCGCAGCGGGGAGATGAAGACAGGATGTTGATGTGTTTGTGAATAATGGTTGATACAGAACAAGGGGATGGATTATACCAAGAGGAAATAAGGGGACAGAGAGGGACTCTGAGGGCTTTGGCTGGGATATGCGGTTAATTCCACAAAAGTTATTTATAGATTGGCTTTTGAATGGAAGTTTGTTTCCCGAAACGTCCGCATAAAAACAATTTCCCTTGTTTATTGAAGTCGTTTTCATCGACAAAACGTAACACCACTTGGTCCGCCATTACAAGCAAAATTTTGAATGGTTCTTCAAACACCAGATCGAGGTTGCCTTTATGCGGACGTCCTGAAAACAGACTTCCGTTCCAAATGGCCGTCTAAAAATAACTTTACCGAACTTGACATATTCCAAAGCCTGGACTGGCAGTGTCCCTCTCTGTCCCCTTATTTTCTCTTGATTATACGTGATAACAAGGGGCACCCGTTTAGGCTGGTTTATTTCATAAGTGTCTTTGGAAGTGAGTGCTTTGGTACGTGTGGTGTTGTGAACACGTTACATTTCTCGGTTAAGTAAAGGCAGGTTGTATTCACGTTTGTTAAGATAAGTTTTAAGTGCAGTATTACGGAGTGTGAAAGTGTCGTCAGAAGAACAATTGCGGTGATGTTTAAAGCTATGTTAAACGGAATATGAGTTCTTTTACTGAGTCGAGATTGTGGCAAGTATTGAGGTTTGCCGGTAGGTTTAGTGTAAATTAAAGGGTTAGTCTTGATTTTGCCGTTAATGTGATGTGAAGGAATAGTCCATCCTGCTAACCACTAGACCCCCGCGCCCCTTTTGAAGTATCAAGTACCAATTGCCTTTCAGACCCCTATGACAATAAAAAAATTCCTGGATCCGCCTTGCATGGAAGGGTAAGACGTTTAATACCTGAAAAGACGCTCTTTTGGTTGATACACGGGTGAACTTTTGGAGTAATTAACATTTTTTGGACTTCTCTTATCAAGATGCCGATATTTTTTGTCTTTTTGTAAAGCTCTTTGGTGAACTATTAACTGTAAAATTCCGATGAGAAGCCCCCCCGAAAATAAACCCTCCCGAATAGAAGCCCCGCAAATGTCACTCGCAAAAAGCCCGCCCCAGAATATAATCCTATGGCCTTATATTTTGTTTTCATCGGAACCTTCCGATTAGAGGTCCCCTGACAAACTACGTAACGCATTGTTCTACCTCATAAACAGAAGTCTGAATACTGCACGTACAAAAACAACGGGCTTCTACGTCCCAAAAGGGTTCCATAATCAAAACAACAAGCAAAGTACGTTGCATGAAACGAGATACTGCTATTAGTTTGCCTAGAATCTCCCTGTAACTCATTGGTGAAAACATTCGGCTGGTGTACAGAAGAAGAACGAAATAAAAGAATTTGAAGGTAAGGTGTCTTATCTAAATGCCGGTGAATCCTCAGATTTATTAAACGTGTCGACAACGGCACGCTCGGTCCACTTTAATAGAAAGCGTATGAACTAAGTGAAAAGTGACATGTTGGGCATGACAAGCTGTGCCACCGCGAATTTACGTGAAGGAAGCGGGCTTTTTGCTTTCGGAGCAGGGGGCAACCGCTCAAAAGGGGGTTTCACTTCAGAATCAATGCGTGATTGCGTAGTATTATCATTAGGGAGTAGTGGCTGAAGAGACATCCCAGTAGGAGACTGGGAGTCAGGAACGTTTTGTCGGTCAGGGAGGCCTGGAGACCCACTGTTTGGAGGGTCTAACGGAATTTGGACTCGCTTTAAAGATTTACGCGTCTCTTTCTTCCTTAACTCGGTCATCATTGCACGTCTTCCGGTCGCCTAAGAACAAGGGAAAAAAGGAAAAGTCTGGCACAAAGGAACTACGCAGGTATCTTACAGTAGCAGAAAAGGATGTAAGTTCTGTCCTAGCACTTGTCTTCCTAACCAATATAAACCAAAGTAGTGGGTTAATTGGTAAAAGTTAGGGTTGTCTTAACTGGCAAAATTGTGTTAAAGCAATGGAAAAAGTTTCTTTTCCGTCGTGTGTGCGTGTGCGTGTTACAAGACAAGACAGTTCGAGGAGTATTTCGTACGATCAGCTTAACCTCTTAGAAAAAAAAACCTATACTCGCGTCTACAATGACAAAATGATGTATTACTCAAAGTTCACGCGGTCGTTTGTACAAAGAATTGGAAAACATGAATCACGCCAGAAAAAAATATCCACATCTCTAAATGACTAAAATTTTTGAAGATCGCCAATAAGTAAATAAACTCCAGCAAAAATTTTAATGCTCCTAATACCATCAACATGCATTTAATGACTGTTACTCTCTTATTCCCAACTTACTGCTTCTTTAGCTGCTGGAGTGTGCTGAATAAGGAATTGGTGACCTTCAACTTTCCTCAAGGGTATCGGAGAAGTTGGCTAAGGATGAAAAACAAAAAAGCAAATACAATTTGAAACAAAACTTTGCGCGCCAATCATGTGCCGTTAGGGGTCCCTATTTGACGTTAGCCTGTGTAGCAGTCGTTTCCGTTTCCTTTTAGCCAGGCAGGAGAAGCGTGAGCCAAGCGGAGACGCCCGAGGGTTAGGGCTCCTTTTCACCCCATGCCCTCGCACGTCTCCGCTTGGCTCACGCTTCTCCCGCTTGGCTAAAAGGAAACGGCGGAAACGACTGCTGCGCAGGCTATAAGGACGTTCGCGCTCATTGTTTGTAATAAACCTTTATTTAACCACGATCTGTTTTAAAGCAAATACATGCTTGAGGGGTCGTGTGTACGTATGACTAACTACCTACCTAAGAAAAATTAATATTACATTGTAATAAACTAAAATAAACGATATCATGTTTTAATAAGATTAAGATTTAAAATTGAAAATCACACATGTGTTTCGGAGTTGTCTGGATCGACAAACTGCCAAAATTAAGTTTTTTAAATATGGGGTCCATTCTCGCTTTTTTGCAAAACTGCTTGTGGTTGGTAGCGTTATTAAAGTAGCTTGACACAAAATTCCATAAGACTGCACCTCTGTACCGGATTGAGTTCTTTAAAAACGACGTTGAAAATCGTGGGACAACCGCTTTTAGGTGTCCTCTTAGGTTGTAGGGTCCGTGTCTCCACGTTACCAAATCTGAAATCGTTTTAGGAATCTTTTCGATTACAATATTGTAAAACAGCTTAATAAGACAAAGTTTGTATAAATCAAGTATTGAGTCCCACTTAGTGATTTCCATCACCGTATCCGAAGGTGTGTCCCATGACAAATTGAAGATAATTCTCGCTGCCCTGCGATGCAATGTTTCAAGTGCTTGTATGTGGTCAGAGTTGTTGCAACCCCCCCAGACAATGATGCCATACGTAACAGACGGCAGTATGACTTTGAAATAAAGGTCGAGAAGAGCTCTTCTTTTCAAAAATAAACATTTTTTCAGCAGGTTTAACTTCTTGGAGAAATTTCTTTTCAGATCTGAAAGGTGTTTCGACCAGGTAAGCTTATGGTCTATGATGACACCCAGCAGCCTTGTGTGGTGCACCCATGAGATTGTAGTCGAGCCAATTGTAATGAGGGGGTGTGGCCCAATGAAAGAACCTCTGTGTAACAGCATTGCCTCGCATTTTGTAGAGTGTGGTGTGAGGGAGTTGGTAACACACCATTCGTTAAGTTCATTAAGTGCTTTGTTAAGAAGACTACAGGCTTCATCAACAGTTGAGCCGGTGCAGTAGACTGTTGTATCGTCAGCGTACAGAAATAAGGTGCCCGAAGATACAGCGTCTGGCATGTCGTTGGTATATAGGCTGAACAGGCACAGACCTAGGACTGATCCTTGTGGAATGGGCATCCTCACTGCGCACGTAATTCACGTCGCAATGTCATGCCACGTCATGCATAGGGTGCACGCGTTGAGTAATAAATATTGACAAATACAGTGGTGGTGGGTATTTTCTTATCTATAAACGTGGTTAACTCTCCTAAATGTACGGTGACCCCATACCTTTTTTCGATAAATCACTTCCTTTACTAATTTTATTGCAATTTCTACTCAAATACGATCGAATTGTTCTACGAATGCAGGTATACAAGAGTTACAATTATCCCTCTATAAGGCTAACTTTACCTGAAAAAACGATATTACCTACAAGAATGTACTAAATAGGTCTATTTGCGATGGAATCAATAAATCAGCATTATCGAGAGTCCTCCACGTAGCTCATTTAATTCCTTGTAGAAAGAAAGCCGATTTCACCTTACATAACCAAACCTTCTAAAAACAACGTTTCCAATATGCTTTATCTCCGAAACCAGCATTACCCCCATTCTATTTGCTTTTCTGACATGAGTTGGTCATTACTTAAGTGCAGCAAAAGTTTGGAAAAAATCTGAACGTGGAAGATTTTGGGCGCGAACGTCCTTAAATAGCACAGATGAAAACTTACTGGCTATGATGATTATTAAACCTCCGGAATACGAGGGGTGGTATGGTAAATGTAGGTTTTCCAGATTATTATTTTATTTTTAATATTTTGTTTTAAATGCATTCTTTTCACTTTTTGCTGTAACATTTTTATTAATTTTAAATATCACTTTAGCATTTTCCTGTTGATTTTGAGTCAATTTTGAACGCAGTTCTCTTAAGAGAAACCAAAGATGACGGACCCAATACAGCGGTTTTTAGAATATCATGACCTCAACTTGCGTAAAGCAAGCAACCTCATGCAACGGGGATGATCTCATTTTGCAGAATCAAAAAAAACATGTTTTGACCTGCTTTTCTACCAACAATTTTCATGGTCAAAGCGATGTTCAACGCCATTAAAGATAGGGAGTGGGGACGGGGGTTTCTAAAACCCCAAAAGCGCGGTTAAACGCGGAAAGTAAGCAATGAGAGAAATGAAACTTCTTTCCTCTTCCTTTGGATAAAGCTGACGCTGCATGGGAAAGAGAATTTTCAACCAGAGGACATGATCGTGATTCCCTTCTGTAATTTCGTGGGGGCTTCCACTCTTCTCAGAAATTCACCACGTGACATAAAAATTCCACTTAGAATACTGAACTCACTGCGCACTGACCTTTGCTGTTGAATCAGGAAACCTAACACATTCACGGACATAGATAACCTGGAAAAACAAATAGACAAAACGGTGCCTAAATACTTAAAATATTACATTTCTAAAGGCTAATTAGATACCACTGGTAATAGTTTTCTGGCCTTGGAAGATGCCACACGCTCAAGAGATAGTTTTCGAAAGGTTAGCTTCGTCTGAGCGAGTGTAGCCTCTCTCCCCCCCTATAATTAATTCCCGTGTAAGTGGCGCTACTACATAGTTAAGCGACATATGTCGCGATTTACCTTAGCTGGGTATCTCCCAAATGTTTAGACCCAGTTTCCAGGCTAGCCTACTAACAGGATCTATTGATTTTTGGCTCCCGTACCTTGCAGTTTCACGCTGAACATTAGATATTCTCGCTAAACACAATAAACCTATCTCACTCGCAGGCTATTCCCAGGTTCCCTTGAGAAAGTATTTTTTTGTGCAACGTGTTCACGTTATTCCTTGCTACAGACAACTCTTTGTCGCGGTAGGTTCATTTTGCTATTTTTAATACTTAAACATGCTTGAAAGAACGCACTATGTCTGACGAAAATGGTAAAATTCCATGTATCAGTGGCGGTAAGGCCGTCTATCACGGTATTAAAATTTTCAATGTCGCACTCGTATCGTATTGAATCTGACAAAGGTGCACCGGCCCATTCTAATTTTAAATGCGCACATGCACAACATGCCGCGCAAAAAGGATCAAGGAGAGTTCGGCTGCTAATTACTTCCTTACCTGGGATTGTCCTAGGTAATCACAGTTTTCTTGGATAGCATCATATTTTCTGTCTGGTTTAAAGACGGCCTGTGTTGGAACCTTAAAAGGCTCAACATTCTTCCCAGCCTAATGATAGTTAAACAATAACAATTTACACTCTATTTAATCTTCAAGAAATATTCTAGAGGACCAAAGGTCCCCTATAATCGGGGACACTAATCAGCCGTCATCATCATCAACAACATCATACGAAGAAGAAGAAGAAGAAGAAGAAGAAGAAGAAGAAGAAGAAGAAGAAGAAGAAGGAGAAGTAGCAGCAGCAGCAGCAGCTATGGTGCAATACATAAATTTTGAAAATGTATCGGACAATAACTAAAACAGAAAATAGGAAACTATGAATATAGATATATTGATATGTAGGCTATTGGTACTCTGAACTAAGAGAGAGAGAGAGGGGGGGAAAGAAAGCAGTTTCAAAAAACTTAAAAAGGAAATGATAAGATATTACTAACTACCGGCCAATCTCATTTATTCCCGCAGTTGCTAAGGTTTTCGAAAGAACAATTTACGACCAATTCTATAAATATCTTAACGATAACGAGCTCTTAGCTATCTGTCAATCCGGCTTTAGGTCACTTCATAGCACACTTACGTCCTTGCTTGAAGCTACATAGCTACTAAGAATAGGTCTGTCAAAACATGTTACGGTTCAAAACATACAACGGTTTCATTAACGGTGTAATATATTTTCGTTCACAAGCTGGTCTAAGTAGCTGAAAGCCAATCAAATGTCGCGTATCACTTTTTTCATGTGTGAAAAAAAAAAACGATACGTCCAATCAGGTGCCGCGTATCATGTTTTTTGACGTGTGAGCCGTAACAAGGTGATTCTCATTCAAGCTTTCGCTTTTCACGTCTCTCGCAAGTGCTGGTAAACTTTCTTTTAAGCTTAAAAACATGAGCGAGTAAAGATTTTTTGCCCACGATACTTCGGTTCAGGATTATGTGGAAAGTCTCGAAAGCAAAAACAGAAAAGAGAGGACGAAGCGAGATGTGAAATTGTTGGAAGAATTTTTTAGAAACGAAAAGAACGACGAGCGAGAAATGCACACAAAATAGCCAGCAGAATCAAACAAGTATCTTGCCGAGTTTATTCGCTCTGTTAGACGTGAAGACGGAGAAGATTATGAGCCCTCAAGCGTAAGATTTCTTGTTTAAAGTATTGAGAGGCATTTGAAGAAAAATAACTACCCCGTGGTGAGTATCGGCAACGATAAAGAGTTCGAATTGACTAGAAAATGTATAGTCGAAACATTTATATAACTTTCATCTTTTATGAGCTTTTGACTTGAATCTGTGCAACAAATTTGTCATTAAACAAGAATTTAAATCTCAGTATGTATATAATAAACATAATACACCATGGAAAGTGTGTGCGTACAGTATTTACGCACTCGTTAGTTTGTACCAGAAATCCCACTCGTTCGCTGCGCTCACTCGTTCGATTTCCGATACTTCACCAACTCGCGCGTAAATACCGTACGCACACACTTTCCATGAAGTATTCTATATTTATTTCGCACCTTTTCAGTGAGTAAATCTCAGTATGTATATGACCATGTAACGCCAGTGCTGTATTCTTTATACTGGCTACCCGTTCAATATCGTATTTGTTTTAAAATACTTATTCTTACTTTCAAGTTGGGCGATTCATGGCCTCACGCCTGAATACATAAGTGATCTGATAAGTGTTAAAGATGTATCGAAATACAATCTTAGATCCAACGGTGGCTCGCTGCTCCATCAACCTAGCGCCCGACTTCGAAAGACACTAGGGGACAGATCTTTTGCATCTGCTGCCCCTACCCTTTGGAACAAGCTTCCTGTACATTTACGGAACATGGACAATTTTATAAATTTTAAATCTAGCCTTAAGACTCATCTTTTTAGAATTGCTTTTTAGAATTGTTTTTAATGAAGGATAAGATTTAGTAGTTTTTATCAAGATAAGATTATTGGTGATATTATTTTTATCTTTTAATTGTACTTTTTTATTGTAATTTTTATGACATAACTTTAATATCTCAGTTGTAAAGCGCATTTGATCATATTTATATGTTAATTTGCGCTGTATAAGTTTTAAATATTATTATTATTATTATTATTAAATTATAGATTTGAGAAAAGGCTTTCGATACGATAGACCACGAGATCCTCTTACGAATGTTGACTAGCTATGGAGTTGATTAATAGGCCGTAAAGTGGTTTGACTCTACGTAGAAACCATGTTATGTTTTCTACAAGATGAAGTATATAATAATTATTATGGGTTGTAGCGCTGCTGGGAGCCTGTGACCTCATCCAGTATGGCAGGTCTTAGAAATTATCCAAGAACGGCGGAAATTGAACATTCATGTTAGTGCAGTAGACTTGTAGAATAATTAAACACTTTGCGACTTTGTGTCAACGTTTTGTTCTTTCCTCCACCTCAAAAAGGTAAAAAACACCAATTTTTATTCAAAAATGGCTTGATCACCTGATACTGATGACGTCTTACGTTATCTCGTAGCCATAGCAACCGATTCTTACCAAACTTGTGCCAAAATGTATATAAGGGTATACGTACGGTTGCTGAAAACGGCAGGTGCAAAGGAATTTTTTTTAAATTCAAGAAAACTTTATGCCCCCCCCCCCCCCTTAAGTCAGAAGGTTAATAAGACTAGAGGGAGAGCCGGAAGAAGAAGTATCGATCTACCAATTTAACTGTTTACGATAATTGTCTTTTGAACATATGGGCCGAGATTGTTATAGCTATGAAATGTTGAATATATTTTATTATAAATACATTTCACTCAATCAGCAAATAGGTGGACTAAGAACAGTTTTGTTCCTGTTTGTGCAGATCAAATAGTATGAAAGGAGGTACCGAACCTTTACTTTTTGTTTGGTAAGAGTTGCCAGCCTAGACTAGTGAATTTCAAGGTAGAAAAAGGATCCAACAAAGCATGGTAACAAAAAGGTTCTAAGAAAATTTAACTTTTTTTAGAAATGTGTAATATTCAGTAGATTATGTGACCGGATGCGACTTTTTTTTTTTTAATAATAGGATGTTTTATTCCATTACACAACAAGGCTTTACAAATATTTACAAAAACATCTTTTAAACTTAAATACACAAATAGACAAAAATACATAACGCAGAAACTAGAAGGAAATAAATTATAAGGAAAAAAAGAAATAAGGAAGAGAAAAAAGGGGGCAAGACGTGCGTCATGCTTTTCATTAGACACTGTGTATATTGCCTTATGTTCTTGTATAAAAGGAGAGAGCTTGGGGTCACGTTCTTCCAGAAAAACAAGCAAAAAAAATGCCTACAGGAAGGGGGACAAAAGGGACCATTTTTTCAATTCCAATTTATTTGGGTGGCCTGCTGTTTCTATTTCAAAGTTTTTTTTGAGAATTTGCTCAAAATTGATCCAACTTAAAATTTTCCCCTTCACTTTGCAACACCATACAAAGAACCTTGCTTGCAGGAGACAACAGTTAATTTGTAGCTTCAAGTTCGATGTATCTGGCCTCAGGCCCAGAGCCTTCGTTATCTCTAAATGTAAGACTCCTGAACAATCTTACATTCTTTCAGCCAAGCCACAACCTTAGACCAAAAACATTGGGTTTCAACGCAATCCCAAAAGAGATGAGTAAGTGTTTCAAGTTCAACACCACAAAAAGAGCAATTGCCGCTTTCCTACCGGATGCAACTTGAGGCCAGTGATACGAAATTGCACTCACACGTTTTACCAAAAGCCCTGTCTATGTTCAAGGCTCACCACTGACAGGAAACAGACGGCTTTTTTGAAATCTAATGAGTGACTGACCTGCCAACACAGCAATAAATCTTCAATGATGCGGTGTCGCGGTTCAACCTTGGACTGTAGTGCCATCAAAAAATCATCTCTAGCTTCCTGGACGTCACCTAACCTCGAGCGGACGATGGCTCTGTTGGTCACAATCTGTTGAACGAGTAAAAAACTAAAACTTCCTGCAATTACTGCACTTTTCTAATGACATGCAGACGGACGTTTAAAACGAAAGTAAGTAAAAGGGCAGCGCAGGGAAAGCCCTCACCCCCCCCCCCCCCCGAAATGCACACCAACAGAAAACCAATTGCCACCAAAAGTAATGACAGTCATTAGAGCTCTGTTAAACAGACACAAACAAATAGGTCAACCAAAATGCACGAACGAGACAACAATTAAAGTAACAATTAATTTAACTTGTTGGAATAACTACACGAGTTTTGTTTTGTTTCGTTTGTTTTTCTTAAGTTTATTTTTTCGCATAATGATACTTTCAAGATTTTTCTATTGATAAATCCTTACAGCGTATTTTGTATTTTTCATATGCAATAGCTGTAACCATTTTTGTAATTGGCTCTACCAGAAAAATCAATCATTGTACATACGTACCTCACACAAGTACAGCCGGAATTTAAATCCCAGTGGCTGGTAATTAATCAACTTATTTCCACGGAGATAGAAATAAGCATCATTGAAGTTTTTTAGTGCTGTCTCATTCCTAATTGATTTAAAAAACACACACACATGAAAGGATTGCTTGTTCTGATGGCATAACTTTTATCACCATAAAATTGTCAGGCTCCATGAATTGTGAAGAGAGTCCAGTGTTTACAAGGAGAAAATTTACAACATTCTGTAAGTTTGTGAGAAATTCCCACAAAATGTTACGTTCTAATTCGCCAATCTGAAATGGTTTGAAAATTCACTTTAATAATGAGTGACTTTTTTACACTGAGGTTTACAGTGAAACCCAATTAACACGGCTACAAAAAGGTGGTCTGCATGGTCAGCCCGTAAGGTCTTGTTTTTTAACCAGAAAAATCTCCGCGACCTTTTGTTTGAGAAAAAAAGGCCATAATATAATGTTATAATATAACGTTATCCTGTTATCCTGAGTAAGAATTTGAATTTTAATTAGAACTGAATTTATTTATAAAAGTTCATAATAAGAGGGTCTTGCTTTTGTTATTACACGCAATTATCATTTAAATTACCTGTTCAAGGCCATGTTTACATTTCCTAACATGTAGTGGCTAACTGCCAACATTTTGTCCTTTTTCACCGACTCTTCAAAATACTAGGAAAAAACAAGAACAGATAAGTATTAATTAAGTGTATATCGTTTCCAGTTGTCTCACGATGTAGTTACTTGGGTGGTAGATCGCGACGTTTCGACTGCTTACTGCTAGTTTCTATCAGGTGATGAGGTCGACTGGTTGCGCGTCACCACATATTACCGAGCGTGAAGTCATTGCTGAACGAGACAAGTTCTTGCTGTAAACAGCAGCAACCCCAGCACACCCTAGTATCTGATATGTCAGCTCCTAAAACTGAAGAACAAGACATATCTCCGACGAAGCCCGATGATGAGCGAAGTCTTTTCTTGGAAATACCGACGATCTCTCGAACGACAGGGAAACTACCCGAGAGCTCACAAAAATAACCACAGAAATATTACAGTGAAACGGCCTTTCCTAAAAGCTGGACTGGACCCTGGACTCTGGACTCTGGACTTTTCCTCCCAAAACTTTACCCCCCCGCCCCGAAAAAAACCTCTATATCTCCCCCCATAAAACTTCCCTCCCCCCAAAAAAAACCTTCCCCCAAATAAAAAATTCAACTACATTGGATTTTTGTCTAATAAACAAGTTAGAAGTGTGCGAGATTTCAAACAAACAACGTTATTTCCCCACTCACCTCCCCGAAAAAACCTTTATGTCTCTCCCTTAAAACTGCCCCCTCCCAAAAAGTCCCCCTCCCCTCCCCTCCCCCAAATAAAAAATACAACTACATCGGATTTCTGATTGAAAGCGATTGAACAAACACTTGTCGTCTCAATATTCTTGCACAAATCGGCATTGAAATCACGGACGCCATCGAACGACCAGACCCCAATCCTTAAAAAAATAGTATTTGGCGTGCAAACGTGATTGCATTACACAATAATAGGCAAAGATGAGATAAAATTGTCTATTCATCGATGCGACGTGTGCAAGCTCTTATAAGCTGCCAGTGACAATGTTGTTAATCTAAGGTGTTACATTTAGTCTTGTTTTCAGTCAAGCATAAAGTATTGTGTGTCCTTGAAATAAATTGCATTTTTTTAGAACGTTACTTGTTCGATGGTCATACTAAAGCTTGTTAATTGCAGCGCTCAGAGGCTCTTTCCGCGCGCAGATAGGTTCTATTCACCGACACGTGCAAGGCCTTGCGTACTTTTATCAACTAATCTGATAACAAGCTTATGACGTGCGCGCGCGGTGTCCGTTTTCTTTGTCGCATTAACAAAAGATTATATATTTAACTCTCAAGCAGCTTAAGGTCCGGATGCAAAGTGCGCTGGGAGAAAGTGATCAGCAATATCTTTCTTTAGGGTAAAATTTTCCCAAATAAATAAATCGCCTATCGTGACATTTTTGACAGCGAACAAATCTCGATGGAGGTACTCTCCTATAAAAATAAAAAAGAGTGCTCGTGGACAAATTTCTAAAACACCCCTGAAAGGTACCAGAATCTCGCTTCGTGGGCGTGGCTTACATTCATTTTAACCCCTAACAGGTGTAACAAATACATCCCATCAATTTTTTTAAGATACCGCGAAAGCTTTAACGACAGTCTTTTTTATACTTAAGCACCCTTAGCGTTAAAAATCCACAAATTTACCCTCTAACAGGTACAACAGCACCCCGTCATTTTTATAGGGGAGTAAACCTTCCCCGGAACTAAACTTCTAAAATAATTGAAATAGGCGAATTGATTGCGAATTTAATTTGTATGAACAAATGAATTAGGGAGTACTGATACAGGAACGTCACTTTTCTTAGGTTGAGAAGTTGTTTTGTTACTCGAAGAAGAGTGCTATCCGTACTATCCGTTAAAATATTTTTGTACGTGTGTTTTGGCAAATCACCTGATGTCTTATGTATTTTATATGGTCTGCAGAAAAGGTTTTTTTTTTTGCTAATAAATAATTAAAACCACAGCACCTAAACTTGGTCAACTGAGACACCAATGTCTCTGTCTGGACAGTTAATTACGAGTATGCTTTTCAAAAATCTTTTGTTAATGAGACAAAGAAAACGGACACCGCGCGCGTACGTCAAAAGCTTGTTATCAGATTAGTTGATAAAAGTACGCAAGGCCTTGCACGTGTCGGTGAATAGAACCGATCTGGGCGCGGAAAGGGCCTCTGAGCGGCTGAAATTAACAAGTTTTAGTATGACCATCGAACAAGTAATGTTCTTAAAAAAATGCAATTTATTTCAAGGACACACAATACTTTATGCTTGACTGAAAACAAGAGTAAATGTAACACCTTAGATCGCAAGCCAAAGACTTTTTTTTAAGGATTGGGGTCGGGTCGTTCGATGGCGTTCGTGATTTCAATGCCGATTTGTGCAAGAACATTGAGGCGACAAGTGTTTGTTCAATCGCTTTCAATCAGAAATCCGATGTAGTTGTATTTTTTTATTTGGGAGAGGGGAGGGGAGGGGGCAGCTTTAAGGGGGAGACATAAAGGTTTTTTCGGGGAGGTGGGTGGGGGGAATAACGTTGTTTGTTTGAAATCTCGCACACTTCTAACTTTTGTATTCGAAAAAAAATCGATGTAGTTGAATTTTTTATTTGGGGGAAGGAATTTTTTTCAGGGGGGGAAGTTTTATGGGGGGAGATATAGAGGTTTTTTTTCGGGGAGGGGGGGGTAAAGTTTTGGGAGGAAAAGTCCAGAGTCCAGAGTCCAGAGTCCAGAATCCAGAGTCCAGGGTCCAGTCCAGCTTTTAGGATATGCCCAGTGAAACCCATTAAACCACGAACGCCTAAAATTATTTCTGGAATGTTTATTGTTCTGCGACCAATCAGATTCGAGACGTAACCGCAACAAACCGCAAGAGTAATTAGCTGAAAGGTTTCGATCACGAAACGAGTCTGTGGCTTTTGCGTCCACGAGAAATTTTCAGTTTCACTGCCGATTATTGCAGTAGAGCAATAATTACTGTAGTTTAGTAAGGTAAAGGGAAATTTTTGCAAAGTTTATTCAGTAAACTGTTTTGGTCAAACAGGGAAAAGGCTGAAACCTACAAATGATTATAACTGACAACACCGGAGAGGCCGTTTTTTAAAAAATCAAAAACTGAATACAATTATTCTGCTCCCAGACGCGCTGTCTAGCCGTGTCTGTTCGATTATTTATCTCTTTTCAGTAAAATATCGTTTATAGTTGTTCTTTGCTTTTGCATAAACTCTGAAATAGAAAAAAAAAAAAGAAAAACAATATCAGAGTGTTTGTTAATCGGCGGTGAAACTGAGAATTTATCGTGGACGCAAAAGCCACAGAATCGTTTAAGGATCCGAACCTTTCAGCTAATTACTCTTGCGGTTTGTTGCGGTTACGTCTCGAATCTGATTGGTCGCAGAACAATAAACATTCCAGAAATAATTTTACTCGTTCATGGTTTAATGGATTTCACTGTAACGTGCTCAGGAATGCGCTATTTTTTTGTCTCCTATTTGCTATATCAAACACGAGATAAAAATTGAAACTCACTGTATACAGTGATTACGTAATCAATCTGAACGGTCAAATACCCCACCCACACTACAAACAACTCATATATTCAAGGAGAGACCTTTTTAAATGTACTGATTTTTGGCCTTAATACGTCGTTTAGCTTTTCATACAAACCCTTATACTTATTTCCGATGTTATGCAACCAGGATTATCCCACCAGTAACTCTGGGCACCTGTGCTATGATTACCCTATGGATTACTCTACACATATTTTGAAAACGATTGGTGCAAGAACTTTGATTCAAATTAAGCACTACTGAATGGCTATTCGAAAACTATTCAAAGACAATCCCTTACATGAAGACGGTGGAATTTGCTTCTCAGGTGCTCCACTCGTATGGTGTCTCCCTCAATCAACGCCTAGTAACAGTAGTGTGCTGTCCTAAACTTCTACTGAAATCCCCACAGTTTCCGGCCTTGAGTGTACAATATTGTCAAGTAACATCCATCAATGGTCCTTTTATTCGCCGTGCATCAGCACATTTCTTTTGGGACCAGTGCTCGGCGCCATTTAAAGAAGACAGGAACATTTTGAAACATCCCGAACCAAATCACTCTCCAAAAAGACTTGAACTTAAAAAATGTTCGACCAGAGCATTCCACAAGACCAATTAAGTAAAGTCAGTAAAGTAACGGACATTGAAACAAACCAAAAATAACATGAAAAAGATGACGAACAAAAAGGTCTTCAACAGATCTTCACTACAGCCTCGGAAAATTGGGACTGTTCTTTTTTTTTCGGGAGGAAGACTCAGTTCAGATAAACATTAATGGCCGTGTTTTCACGAGCAATTTTTCGGGTCGCTTAGCGAGTGACAACGGGAAATCTCGTAAAAGGACTTGATTTTCCGACTCGCTTAAAGTTAAGTGAGTCGGCAAACTTCAATGCAATTCTCATTAAATTTAAGCCACCGACCCAGGTAACTTAAGCGAGTCCGCAATCAATTTCCTCCAATGAGAAGCAACTTGTGGTCAGCTCATCTGACAAAGCTGTCAAATCGCACTTGAAATCGGAAATATAACACGCCGGTTCTATTTTTATGCGTCTTGCTAAACTTCTGTGACCACGGCGTAGTTTTTTTTCTACGAAGATGAATAATTTTCCGTTCAATGACCCTTCTAGATCTGTTAATGACCCTGCGTATTGGTTTGGAAGCATATGTTCGAACCAGAATTGTGGCCTTTCTAGAACCCATGCGACTTTTCTTCTGCGGCAGATCTTCCTCTGCGAATGCAAAAAATACGCCTCGGTTCTTCTTCTCCTGCCTCTGATTGTGAGCAACCTTAGCCTTTGCTGAAATCGGTTCCTTCGTCGGATGAAAACCAAGCGCATAAATACAGTAATAAAAAAAAGAAGTACGCACATGTGAGCTTCGTCCGCATCTCCCGCCATTATTCAAACTAATTTATTCGCTCGCGTGTTCTCCTCAAAATACTTAAATGAAATACAATCTTACCCGTGAAAACACCAATCATTTTTAAGTCGCTTAACGAAGTCAGTAAACAAAACACCTTCAGGAATGTTAAGCGAGACAATCGTGCTCGTGAAAACACAGCCAATGAAAGACTGATAAGAGGTACATACCTTTGCTGCGCGATCAAGTTCTCCTAACGCGAGGTAGCTCTGGCCAATGTTAAACAGATTTCTTCCTGGCGTAATCAGCAGTCGGGACGAATCAGTTCTTTCTTCCAGAGCAACGAATTTCATCACAGCCTCCTGAAAATTCCCTTGCTCCAAAAGGCAAACACCTTCTTTCCAGATTGTCACAGTTTCTGCCATCGATATTTCTGTCATGTTGCCACGAGTCAGTAACGTGTTTCAAATGTTCAGCACAACCACCGGCAAACGAAGAGCGGAAGAAGCATTGAACAACTAACCTCCCACGCAGTTATTTTTAGGAGAGTCGTATTTCACTCCCCCCCCCCCCCCCCCACATGACTGTCCTAAAAACGACTGCGTGGGAGGCTATTGAACAACTGAACTGAAACAACTGTTCTTATTTACATATAAAAGCGACCCGACAAATTGGGCTTCAGCAGTGCGATCTGTATAAGAATAATAAAAATAATAATGAAAGGAACGTGGAATCACATCCCTTACCCCTGCGGCCCTAACTCATCGGTTTTTTGTCGTTTGTTGGCTTGTTTATCTTCGTTGTTATTTATTTTTGTTTTGTGTTTCCTCCCTCGAGTAACTATGATCTTTGTAAAAAAAGTTAAACGTTATAAAATTTCTATTTTTTTTTGGCAAAGAAATGCTCTGCTGACGTCACACTCTCTTTGTGACTGCGCACTGACGATGAGAACTAACGCAATCATAATCCTAACATTGTTAAATGATGTTGAATGTTCCTGTGTTATGTAACTTGGCCTGCGCTGGCATGTGATCAGCATTGTAGCACGTAATAACCTTGCGAATTCAACACTGTTGTACGTGATAGCAGCGCGAATTCATCATGGTTGTTCACGCTTCAAAACAAAAGAAATATTGAATGGGATAGGTTCGATAGTAACGTCTAACGTCTATCAATAGAGTGACCAATAGAGTGACCAAGCATGTGTAACATGTTGAATTTTCAATGCTAGACTATAAGTCGACCTGCAAACACTTACAATCGCCCCATGGGGAAAGCTCAAGGTATTTTGAAAACCGTTGCTGTGAGAGCCGTGAATGAAGTTCAACCCTTTCTTCACTGTACTTCTATCAGAAAACGACCTGAAGATTATTTGGCTTATTAGTTGAAGTGTCAACAGCGTGCTATTTTTATCAAGGTCAGACACTGACAGACATACAAAATGCAAATTTTGCATTTTCTAAGAAAAACACAATGGTCACCCAGAGGGGCATTGGCCGGACTATAAATGCCAAAAATTATTCAGAAACCAGTTACGTCAAACTTTTCAAGTTTAATTAGGCTTGCTACCCACTAAAGACATAACAATCATAGACATAATCATAATCATAACCATAAACGTAAGGTTCTTATGATCTAGTGGGAACCGGTATTTTAAGGGCGACATAATCATAACCAAAGACATAATCATAATCATAAGAAAATGGTCGATCAATTTTTTATGATTATGATTATGTCGATCGTTAGCGCATTTATGACAGTAGGGAATCGCGCCTATTGAAGTACGTCGGCCGAAAAAAGTGGGGTACCCTTGATGCTTTGCACGCCCGCAAAGGCTAACGCAAGTTGCGGTCCCTTTTGAATCCCAGCGTGAGAATGCTCGAGAGTATTGGGCTATTGTTTGCCAAAGACAAAAGAAATTGAATAGAGGCAATGAACAACGCTATTGAATTACAAGTTTCAGTCGTATGGAAGATTGATACAGACATAAGTTACGTTTTTAACTCACAAGAACTCTAGTATTTGACTTCACAAAAAGCTCATGGAAGCAGTGAATTTCTTGTGAAATTTCTAGGTCGAGGTTTTCAGTTTTTGTATGCTGCAAAGTCGAGCTGCGACCGCAGTATTTAAATTTTTCAGCTAACATTGCAAGATATTTTGGGCGACTATGAAAATTCAGTACATTAACCAAAAATAGCCTCTTTTGCGATTTCACTCGATTGATTTCGAATTGAATTCATGTAATTGATTGTCTATTTGAAAACGCTCGCTTCTATTAAGAAGAAATGCGTCTGAGAAAGCGCACTTTGTATCAAAAGTTACGTTCGTGGTAGTTTGTTTACATTGCGTATATGCAAATTATTTTCACGTCGCGGGAAGTCGTTTTCCCGCATTTTACAGGAGCACCCAACGGTCCGTTTCGTAGAATATCTGTTCGGAAGGCCTAAAATAGCCTGAGATTTTCGGATTTAATTGCAGTGAAAGCTAAAGATTTCTTCGGCGAAAAATCACGTCGGACTTTCGTAACGAAAGCATTAAGTAGTTCCCATTGTTTTCGGAGGGACAAATATGTCGTTTAGAGAGCAAAATAAGGTCAGCTAGCTTTTTCGGAGAGCAATCAGCAGCTAGGAAATTGGGCGGATAGGATTCTGTTTCCTAAAATTTTCTGCGGCTTAAGAGGGGATGTCCACTAACATCGAGCGAGTGGCGGCACAAGATGAAAAATAAAATTTCCTCATAAATTTTCCACGGATACCCTATGGCAATCTAAGAAACGTGGTGGAATTTTTTTCTTGAAATTTTTTTTAAGGCCGAAAAAAAAATTTAACATGTTTACGCCACACGTGTCCTGTAAACACGCGAAATAAACGTGTATCATACCTTCTCGTAAACGTCGCTCTGTTTGATTTGCACCCCAGAAAACCCCCCATTTTAAGCGTGGAAGTTTGCTTTTAAAGTGTGTAGGAAGTAACTGAGTCCTGTTTTAGATCTGTGAATTAACTTTCAAGGTCATGGCGAGCTGCTGAAAATCACTAAAATTCGCCTGCTTTGAATTCTCAATTTGGCACAGTTTTTCAAGAGAAAGTTTTCCTTCCTGGTAAAATACCAAATCACTTGAAATTCAGAATTCTTGAAAGACAAAATACCATTCTAAAATCAGGTTTAAAAATTAGTTTCGGGCTTTTTATCAGCGCTGAGTACAAGCGCTGTCAAAATCCCGATAATCACAACATTAACCTGTCAACCAGTACAAAACAATAGGCTCGTACCTCCGACCGTATAGCGGCAAACTTGGAATTTTTGCCTTGTTTCCTTTGGTATTTGGATGAAAAGTACAGGATAAAGGTCATATCTAGCTTACCTTAAATAAGATTTTGTCTAAATGCCAGATTTTGTCAAGTTTTAGGTGTACTGTCCAAGGGCCATCTTGACGCGCGGAATCGACCGTTATCTCCTGGTATCTCCAGATTGACTTTCAACTAATGAATAACGACTCTGCCAACACATTTACATCCCTTAACGAATGGTAAACGAATTCTTAAAATCTCCCAGTGTTAATTCCCTGAAGAAACTAAATAACTTTGCAGTGATCTCCACATTCATCTCGGAAACTGCACTGTTATTACGCTCTGATTTAACTAAATTTGTCTGTCACGCAACGGGTTCTGGTCAGGTCACAGGATAGGTTTTCGTGATGGATTGCAAAAATGGGGAAAAATGGAAAGATTAGGACGTCTGAAATAACTTAAGCTATGAAAGAAATTATGCAAGATAGAAGGCGTTTTCATCCCAGATGCCGGACTACCTCAATGTAAAAACAAACCGCAGAGATAGCTGAATTTTTTCCATGATTTAAACTAAAGCATATCGAAGGCTAACAAAGAAGGCACCATTTGTTTTTTACAAGTTTCCTGAAAATTTTAAGTTCACTTTTCTCTACAATCGTAAGTTTTCAATGCGTAGCACTTGACTACAACTGTGTTTGTTTACTCACATTCCGTCCTCCTGTTTGGTGTCATGTTACACCGCCGAAGTTATGCCTGAAATATCTTTCGACTAGTAAAATAGAGTGATACTACATATGACGGGACTATTCACCACACAATTCTGACCTGTGCAAAACAAGTTGCAGATTACATAGATCTACATTTTGTGACGCTCTGGCGAGAGGAAAAAATTGTCACGTGTTCACTAGGAGCAGAAAGTATTAGCTTCCGATAGTCTAAAATAGCAAAAATCGATATATTTTTTTATATCTTTGGCAGAGTTCGACTTTTCAAGAGTTCGACTTTTCCAGTCTAATTAATTTCACGGTGAAGGATTTCAATATTATATGCAAGCCACCAGTGTTGCGTCGAAGAAAGCGCCTCGAGAAGCTGCCATTTGCGGAAATAATTTTGTTGTTGGAAATCAGGCGCGTGAGAATTTCAGGTGGGCATTATTGGAAACTAGACAGAATGTCTTAAGTGCGGATCGGTTTTGAATAAATGTTCAAAAACTGATAATTTTCGTTAAAAAAAAAGAGTGGTACAAGTAACATTTCACGTCGCTTCTTACCTGTTCAAGTTTGAAAACAGTTAACGAATATTTCTCCCATCACTTCTGTATGTGTTGCTTGATAAAAAAAGCACAATTTCATGAAGGCTACATATGTGTAAATTCAAAGAAACCGCTGAACGTCTCAGTTTAGGATGAGTTGGTTTAGAGCGAAAGAAAACTTTATTTTAATCATGTTAATTACAGCCCCTTTCTCGCGTTTCTTTTAAATGCAACCCAACGTTTTTAATCTATTGCATCTGCATCGGTGAAAAAAGTGAAAATTCAGTTTACTTGGTTAGACGCTGTAAGACTGAATAAGACTGCAGAGTAATTTTAAGATCCTACCCCATTGGTAAATTGCTCACATACTCATTTATTATTAATTTTTACGATCTGTAAATCACATCTAAATTGAAACTTGTCGCCAGAAGTATCCACCCGTGTTAAAGAGATACTTATGTGTTTAACGATAAAAATAAAGAGGGAAGCCAACGCAAGAAATCGAATCATGAGAGCGAGTAGAATAAGCGTTTTATTAAATACTCAATTTCGTAATATAAATCTTTGCTGAAATGTTTGGCCATTTAAAACCTACGTCTCCGCAGGGAAAACTTTTGAACGCCGCTACACTTGGCAACATGGAATTCAATTCTCTTATAATGCAAAAAGAGACATTGGGTCATTCGCTAATATCCTATGTGCGGTGCGTGCCGAAACCAGTGAGAGAGCTAGAAGTTCGTTAACTGCGACTGAGAATTTAAAAAAAATTCATTACTCAAGGTTGCACCTACCGTTTGGAGTAAAAATATTAGTCGTCATGTCAAAGATCTTCGTGGCAGAATAGTATAATTTACAAAGGGCGTGATCTGATTCGTTGAATATGTTACTATGGGTTCGTCTCACGTGGAATAACAAGAGACTTTTAGTTCTGAAGCAAAGCCTGAAGGAACGCTGTCTCCATGAAGGGAAAATATAACCGTTGTTAAAAGCTTATCAAAGTGGTTTAGGTTTTAAACAGTGGATGAGTGAAAAGTGGCATTCGTTTTGTGCTCTGGATATTGTTTTCTGTCAACTAAAAGGCAAACAACCAAGCTTATCAACGTGGTTTAGGTTTTAAACAGTTGGATGAGTTAAAAATGGCTTTATTTTTTATGCTCTGAATATTGTTTTCTGTGAACTAAAAAGCAAAGAACCTGTAAATCTGCCGGGCGTTTCCGAGAATAGAAAACCACCAGAAAGGAGCCTTGACATGTGCCACGTTTTTTAAAGTAAACAGCTTAACAATGAACTTGGCTTGGCTGTTTACTAATTGTTTTACAAGATGAAAACCTAAATCACGCTGTTAAATCAAGTAGTGAAATTGTAAGGAAATATTAGATGTTTGTCACCACTGGGGCTTACTCTTTTACTCCCAAGAGTGCCTAAAATCCATATTCAAGACGAGTCCCGAATTACATTTTGTACAATACTAAAATATAAATAGTACCATGTGAAAGTACTGCTGACGAGGTTTCATTTGAGCGGTTACACCATAGGATTTGATCTCTTGTACAGGCTCAACTGTAATGAGAGTCACCTTAATGTCTCCATATCTGACTCTGGGATTGAAAGGGTTAAAGGGAAAATTCGAGTTCCTAAAATTTTTATCAGTTATTATTACCAAGAACTGCATTGTTAATTCGATTGTTTACACAGGGTGTGATATCTGCAACTAAAAGCACGACGGAGAATGTCCCATGCACGGCCCTCTACACTCCCTCAGAAAGCTTGTTAGCGCCGGTCAATCCCACAGTCCTTTGGAAAATGGATCCATTCTTAAGTTTCCTGACGAGGTCTGCTTGTGCACATCCAGCATCCCTTGCGTCGGCTATGGTGTATGTGCCAGGAAACGAATTCCCTCGGGGACCTGGATCGGACCGTACGAGGGAAAGCTGGTATGACCGGAAGACATCAAAGTTGAAACGGAGACAGAGTATATGTGGGAGGTACTAAACTACGTGCTAAACTAGCTAGATTAAACTAAACTTTTCACTACCATAAGCGTTCTAGTACCAAACGAGAAAAGAAAAACCAAACGTATTTCATGTGATATCTTAAAAGAAACAGCACCATAAGAAATTCCTCCTCGACATCGTTCATTCGAATGGTCACTCTTAAAATGTGTCATCCACAGACACTCAAGTGAATTAAGGCATGGGCCCTCAATTTTTCTCTTAAAAAGTGAGGGGGGTGGTCTATCTCTAAACGCTTTGGACATAGACAAATGAAACTTTGCTAGATACATACAATGCTAGTTTGTTGCAATTTTGCACTTTTAAAGCTTTTAAGCTTTTTCTTAAAATGGCAACACTTTTTCTTGTGTCCTTAATTTATTTACCAGTTCCATAATAATAAGGCACTTTAATATATCACTTCTGCGCTTGGCCTTTTTAAGATAAATAAAAGCAAAGTCGTGGAGTAGGATAAAAATGCCCTGGGGGACTGGGTACTAATCGGAAAAACCGTTTATTTTCTAAATTATTCACAAATTCAAAAGTTGCCAAGCACAGTTTTGTAGATGCTTACATCAAATATTGTTCTATACCAGTCTGGTTTAATAACTCACAACAAAAAGTGTTGCCATTTTTGCTTGAAGATTGTTTAGCACTTTCTGGCCGTGTAAGGTCACGTGACAAATTTTCATAATTTAAAAAGAACCAAATTAACACAAACTATCAGTGTATGTATCTGGCAAGGTTTCAGCTTTTTAATGCAAAAGTGTTCAAAGATAGACCACCCCCCTCCCTTTTTTTGAGTGAAAAATTGGGGCCCATGCCTTAATTTACCTGAGCAGAAAAGCCAACTACAATTCCTTGTACATCAAAACAACTAAGACAGTGGTGACCAGCGGCTTTGTCGATTCTCGTTGATTTTCGAATACTTTGCACACAAGCAGTTTCCCTGAAGTGTAAATTAGTCTCCTAAATTAGTCTGCTGTCAGTCAATCACAACACATAAAGAGGGAACAACAAACACCATCCTTATGTTTTTTCTTCTCAGGTCTTCCACGACGGTCAAGTCAGCCATTATCTCGATGGCAAAGACGAAGCCAACTCCAGCTGGATGAGGTTCGTTCGATGTGCGCGGCACAAAAAAGAACAAAACATGGTGGTATTCCAATACCATGGCTGCGTGTACTACAGAACCATCAGAGAAATTCTTCCTGGTCAGGAGCTTCTTGTGTGGTACGATACCAGATACTCACAATTTATGGGGGTACCTGTGGCACTGAGCGACTCAGGGAGTAGGGGTAAGTAAGTTTCGTGTCTTGTATTTCTTGAAAAGAAAGGTTGGCTAATCCAGGATAGTAGCATCTTTTCCTATTTAGATATATCAGTTCCAGGTAGTTAATCAATCTAGTCAGCCCTAGGGTTTCTTGGATTAAAAATGGCGACGAGAGAAGTCCCTGTCAAATACCAGGTTAAGCCCTCCAAAACTAGTCTCTGGGTTTTTCCAGCCCTCACAGATTGAAAAAAAAAAAAAAACAAAAACGAAACAAAAGAAAAAAAAAAGGAAATAAAGAAAGAGCCCGGAATTGAGATTGAAGGTTTTCAAAATGTTAAAGTTTTGTTATTGAAAAGGCAGATGGCTCACTATTGGTTTATTTGAAAATAACGTGAACCACTTTTTTCTTTAAGGACCTTCTCTTGCAACCATAAGGATAGTACTGACATAAGATTGTAATAGATAGTTTTTATTTATCTTCGTCGAAATCTAGAAAAATGACGTTCCTGAACACCACATGATTGTGGCGCTGTTTGCCCGTGTCTAAATATCAGTTGCGGCAAAAATTATTCTTATTTGATTTGATTTGATTTGATTTAATTTGATTTGATGACCATGAAACGCTAAAGCAAAAATATTTCGTTAAACTTAGTTCTTGCCCAATTAACAAACTACTAAGACTGTGCTAAAAATGTTTACGATGTAAATAAAACAAACATTAAAATTTATTTATCAAATAATTTTGTTTCTACCGATAGGTGTTCATCCACCTCGTGATCTTGTCGCACAGGAGAGATCACGTGCTAGAAGCGACAAAAACGAGTTGATTGAGCCAGCAGTCAGACGAAACTTCACAGATCATGCACCGGCTCAAAGAGGCCGGCCTCCTTTGAGGAGGAATGAGTCCGAGCCAAGCAAATCAGATAACGACCAATTAATTTTAAGAGAAGAAAGAAGACCAGCTTCATATCGAGGTAGAGGCTACAGGCAACAGACACGAACGCCCGCTCGCCTCGATCCAGCGGATGACTTCACCTGGAGATGCAATCAGTGCTTTAAAGCGTTTACAAACCGATAACAGCTTGAAGTTCATCAGTGCAACGGTATTGGAAGCGGAAAAAACCTGACTTGTACACAGTGTAGCCAGTCTTTCTCTCATCCACTCGAGTACCGCACCCACGTGGACACACACATTAACGAGCGACCTTTCAGATGCGGCTACTGCGCAAGCACGTTTGCAAGCGCGGCTTTGTTAAACCAGCACGTGCGCGTTCATATGACGGAAGGGGCTCTGGGCTCCATCAAGCCTTCACCAAGGCAAGACAGAGCGAGCCAAGACTTCCATTTTTGAAAATCTTTATGGATTGGTAGTCTATAGAAACTTGCTTGATGAACTCTTTATTTTTAAAGGGCCGTTTCTATTTAAATTGAAAATTATCCAATCAATGAAATTGTAGTTTTGTTAAAAATGAGAACGGTGTGAAGGTTTGTTTGTACCATTAATAAGTTTCCATTTTATCAAAATCGTTACAGCCTCATGGCTAGCAACGAGAGTGATAGCTGAAATGTCTTTTTGATTTAAACATTTCCAAAGGAATGTATATTTTTACGTCGTCTTGACAAGTAAAGGCGGTTCAGCGACGGATCAAGGGGTAGGGGTTAGGGGTCTGCAGCCCCTTTCCCCCAATTCAAACAAAGGTGTTCTTTTTTAATTATTATTATTATTTATAGATATTTATATTTATCATTTCTTTAAATAGCCAAATACATTTAACCCTCGGGAGAATAGGGGAGGTGGGGGGTGGATGCCACCCCTCCCCCCATAAGATTTCTCTTGAATTTTCCCAAGAAGAATTATCATCTAGACCTGCCGTTTTCAGTAGCTGTGCACATATCCCTCAGACACATTTTGACACAAGCTTGGTGAGAATCAGTTATTATGGTTACGAGATATGACGTCATAAGTAGCGGGTGGTTCTGCCATTTTTGAAGAAAAATGCGTGTCTTTTACCCTTTTGAGGTCAAAAATGCAAAACATGTCAAAAAAGTAGCAAAATGTTTAATTTTGTCATATTCTACATGTCCAGTATCAAAAATTTCCACTTTTTAACGTTTTTTCACAATTTCTAATTTTTGGTAAAATCCAAGATGGCGCCAAAAAAAGGCGGCCATCTTGTGTGACGTCACAGGCCCCCAGCAGCGCGGCAACTTATAATATGTACCTCATCTTGTAGAGCACATCACAGGCTTTCTACTAAAGGTGAAATCTTTCCGAAATATTGCAACATAACGAAAACCTAAGGGGGGTTCTATCACCCGCCCCCCACCCCCGGGCCCTTGCACCACGGCGGGGATGTGACTTTGCTTGTATGTCGAGGATTAAAATGACAGAAAAGGCAGGCGAAGAAATGAAAAAAGACTATGCTAATGGACTAAGTTTTTCAGGAAAACTTCTACAGCTGAAAAACAAGTAGAAATTGCCCTCTAGACTCCTCCGATCTAACAGAAACATCTGAATCCACCCTTGTCTTTCCTGTCTGGAAGTATATACCACTGACCTAAAAGACGCTTTTTCGGTTTTTCGGTTTGGAGAAACTGAAACTTAGTTAAAGGTGAGTTTGTTGATGATTATTATTGCCATTGTTTTTATCAGGATGCCAATTTCTTTTTCGTAAAGCTATTGATAAACTTTCTATGCAAATATAGTCTGGTTTTGTATTATTTATTAAATGAAGGAGTGGTACGCAACCTTTCGGCATGCAAAAATATATCTACTTGATCACAGTGCCATCACTCTTTCACTGTTAAAAAAATGTTTATTTGTTTGTTTTACAAAAAATAGCATCGTCTCTAAATGCCCCTTGACCCGATTGTTCAAAGCTGCCTGATTAACCCTTTTACCCCTAGGAGTGACCAGCACCTAAATTCTCCTTAAAATAACACTTCTTACTCAAACATAAAGGTCGCGAGAATAAAGGAAATGATCACCAAGTAGAAAAGGTATTGATTGTTAAACAAATTCTCCTCAGCAGTACCATAGGAAATGTATGGACAACAGTGTGGAGAATATGCAAGCTGATATCAGGGTTTAAAGGGTCAAGTTAGCCCGTACAGCTGTGGATCAGTTTTAGCTCACTTTGTTGTTCTAATCGTTCCGTTGGAGTCACAAATATGCTTGATATAGAGGTTCTAACTTCAATCACAAAAAGTCCTGCTATTTGTAAGTGTTTGAAAAGATCAAATCAATAATGAAGACCGTTCCTAGTACGGCAAAAATTTCTTGAGTTATGATAAGTCAATTCAAGGAATTTTTTTATTCCCACTGAAAACCAACACAACCATACTTGGTTAATTTATTTTCTCATTTCTCTTGGCAGTCTTATGCTTAGAGATGCCAAAAGTCGTATAACTTTAGAATTTTGCTTTTAAGCTTTAAAACCTCTACGTAGACGATGAACAAAGTGGTGATTTCACGTTTTGTGATGTCACGCAACAGTATGGTAGAGATTTTTACCCTAGAGCGAAAAGTTTTAGAATTTCTCCCCGTTGTTCACGTTACCATTTTTTCCTGCATGTTTTGCTACTTCGTGTTTTTCGAATTATCTACACCTAGTCTGTTCACTGTACCCCGGACGGGAATGACAGACATTCTGCACAGACTAATAATTTTGCTCTTTATCACTCTATACGGTATCTAATTCTTTAAGTTTTGGTGAGCTCACTAATGATCAAGGGATCCCGTGAGCCAACTCGTTAAGACGAAATGTTCCTGTAAGTAATCTGCATGGATACACGTATTGCTAGAATTAAACCACTGAATTTTCCTACAGCCGGCCTCACGTTTTATCTCGATATTTTGCAAGACAGTGAATGCCATGCGTTTTATAAAATTGCGGGTTAAAAGTGGAATTTATCTTTTTCTATTATTGCACTTGGGGGACCGAAATCTTAGCTTGTTTTCATCGCTAAATGTTTGGATTCGACAAAATAAACCCAGTGAAGAATGTAGCGTTTCTTTTCCCTCTTCATATGAGCAAGCAAGATTTCAATCTCTACGCTCTATACGCTATATACGCATATCCAACCATAGTTGCTATCAGTTCTTATCAAAAGTCTTTTATAATGTGCCATCTGTCACAAAAACTTTGACCTCAGTGCATGCCATTAACCTAGACTTGTCCCCAAGAAAACCAAAAGCAAAAGATGAGCCTTCTTCCTTTCCCACTCCCTCAGGATACCAAGCCCGGGGGGTACTCCCTATAGTGGGCTATACGGGGAGGCTCAGCCCGAAAGGGGTGCCTCTTTCAAGCTCGCAGCATATAAAAGGGTAGGGAAAATTGTAACTTTATTATACGAAAGGGTCACAAAATCAGCTGCAAAGTGGAAGAAATGGTGGCTAATACGAAATATATCAAAGTGTGCCACATTTTGGCAGAAATGACTTTGCAACTGAATCAGAACGACTGAAAACCTGGGAAAAACGTGGCCATTTCAGGAAATTCTACTATTTTGGCTTATCCTTGAGGTATAGGAAAGGGGTGCAATTTTGCTCTAGGTATATGAAACGGGTACCATTTTGGCCGTAAAAATTAGTATACGAAAGGGTAAGGGTTTGAACCTTCGTGCAGAGTACTCCCTGTACCAAACTTTATTGAGGTGCCCCCCCCCCGGGATACCAACCAACCGACCGACTTTTTCATCCCCTTGCTATAACAGTTTCAACGTTACGCGTCTTCACGAGTTAAAATGGTTAAAAAGTTCATACACAATAGATACTAATGCATTAATCTACTATTTATTCGGTTTTCTTTTACTGGCATTGTCAAATTAATTTCTTCTGATTTTATTCAAAGCCGCTAGACATACTTTTCAATATTCTAAACAAATTTAGCAACTGAAGATTGTTAGTACGGCGGAAAGCAACAAGAGGAGCAGCATTGAAGACGTTGGCGCAGCGGGGAGATGAAGACAGGATGTTGATGTGTTTGTGAATAATGGTTGATACAGAACAAGGGGATGGATTATACCAAGAGGAAATAAGGGGACAGAGAGGGACTCTGAGGGCTTTGGCTGGGATATGTTAATTCCACAAAAGTTATTTATAGATTGGCTTTTGAACGGAAGTTTGTTTCCCGAAACGTCCGCATAAAAACAATTTCCCTTGTTTATTGAAGTCGTTTTCATCGACAAAACGTAACACCACTTGGTCCGCCATTACAAGCAAAATTTTGAATGGTTCTTCAAACACCAGATCGAGGTTGCCTTTATGCGGACGTCCTGAAAACAGACTTCCGTTCCAAATGGCCGTCTAAAAATAACTTTACCGAACTTGACATATTCCAAAGCCTGGACTGGCAGTGTCCCTCTCTGTCCCCTTATTTTCTCTTGATTATACGTGATAACAAGGGGCACCCGTTTAGGCTGGTTTATTTCATGTGTCTTTGGAAGTGAGTGCTTCGGTACGTGTGGTGTTGTGAACACGTTACATTTCTCGGTTAAGGAAAGGCAGGTTGTATTCACGTTTGTTAAGATAAGTTTTAAGTGCAGTATTACGGAGTGTGAAAGTGTCGTCAGAAGAACAATTGCGGTGATGTTTAAAGCTATGTTAAACGGAATATGAGTTCTTTTACTGAGTCGAGATTGTGGCAAGTATTGAGGTTTGCCGGTAGGTTTAGTGTAAATTAAAGGGTTAGTCTTGATTTTGCCGTTAATGTGATGTGAAGGAATAGTCCATCCTGCTAACCACTAGACCCCCGCGCCCCTTTTGAAGTATCAAGTACCAATTGCCTTCCAGACCCCTATGACAATAAAAAAATTCCTGGATCCGCCTTGCATGGAAGGGTAAGACGTTTAATACCTGAAAAGACGCTCTTTTGGTTGATACACGGGTGAACTTTTGGAGTAATTAACATTTTTTGGAATTCTCTTATCAAGATGCCGATATTTTTTGTCTTTTTGTAAAGCTCTTTGGTGAACTATTAACTGTAAAATTCCGATGAGAAGCCCCCCCGAAAATAAACCCTCCCGAATAGAAGCCCCGCAAATGTCACTCGCAAAAAGCCCGCCCCAGAATATAATCCTATGGCCTTATATTTTGTTTTCATCGGAACCTTCCGATTAGAGGTCCCCTGACAAACTACGTACCGCATTATTCTACCTCATAAACAGAAGTCTGAATACTGCACGTACAAAAACAACGGGCTTCTACGTCCCAAAAGGGTTCTATAATCAAAACAACAAGCAAAGTACGTTGCATGAAACGAGATACCGCTATTATAGTTTGCCTAGAATCTCCCTGTAACTCATTGGTGAAAACATTCGGCTGGTGTACAGAAGAAGAACGAAATAAAAGAATTTGAAGGTAAGGTGTCTTATCTAAATGCCGGTGAATCCTCAGATTTATTAAACGTGTCGACAACGGCACGCTCGGTCCACTTTAATAGAAAGCGTATGAACTAAGTGAAAAGTGACATGTTGGGCATGACAAGCTGTGCCACCGCGAATTTACGTGAAGGAAGCGGGCTTTTTGCTTTCGGAGCAGGGGGCAACCGCTCAAAAGGGGGTTTCACTTCAGAATCAAAGCGTGATTGCTTAGTATTATCATTAGGGAGTAGTGGCTGAAGAGACATCCCAGGAGGAGACTGGGAGTGAGGAACGTTTTGTCGGCTAGGGAGGCCTGGAGACCCACTGTTTGGAGGGTCTAACGGAATTTGGACTCGCTTTAAAGATTTACGCGTCTCTTTCTTCCTTAACTCGGTCATCATTGCACGTCTTCCGGTCGCCTAAGAACAAGGGAAAAAAGGAAAAGTCTGGCACAAAGGAACTACGCAGGTATCTTACAGTAGCAGAAAAGGATGTAAGTTCTGTCCTAGCACTTGTCTTCCTAACCAATATAGACCAAAGTAGTGGGTTAATTGGTAAAAGTTAGGGTTGTCTTAACTGGCAAAATTGTGTTAAAGCAATGGAAAAAGTTTCTTTTCCGTCGTGTGTGCGTGTGCGTGTTACAAGACAAGACAGTTCGAGGAGTATTTCGTACGATCAGCTTAACCTCTTAGAAAAAAAAACCTATACTCGCGTCTACAATGACAAAATGATGTATTACTCAAAGTTCACGCGGTCGTTTGTACAAAGAATTGGAAAACATGAATCACGCCAGAAAAAAATATCCACATCTCTAAATGACTAAAATTTTTGAAGATCGCCAATAAGTAAATAAACTCCAGCAAAAATTTTAATGCTCCTAATACCATCAACATGCATTTAATGACTGTTACTCTCTTATTCCCAACTTACTGCTTCTTTAGCTGCTGGAGTGTGCTGAATAAGGAATTGGTGACCTTCAACTTTCCTCAAGGGTATCGGAGAAGTTGGCTAAGGATGAAAAACAAAAAAGCAAATACAATTTGAAACAAAACTTTGCGCGCCAATCATGTGCCGTTAGGGGTCCCTATTTGACGTTAGCCTGTGTAGCAGTCGTTTCCGTTTCCTTTTAGCCAGGCAGGAGAAGCGTGAGCCAAGCGGAGACGCCCGAGGGTTAGGGCTCCTTTTCACCCCATGCCCTCGCACGTCTCCGCTTGGCTCACGCTTCTCCCGCTTGGCTAAAAGGAAACGGCGGAAACGACTGCTGCGCAGGCTATAAGGACGTTCGCGCTCATTGTTTGTAATAAACCTTTATTTAACCACGATCTGTTTTAAAGCAAATACATGCTTGAGGGGTCGTGTGTACGTATGACTAACTACCTACCTAAGAAAAATTAATATTACATTGTAATAAACTAAAATAAACGATATCATGTTTTAATAAGATTAAGATTTAAAATTGAAAATCACACATGTGTTTCGGAGTTGTCTGGATCGACAAACTGCCAAAATTAAGTTTTTTAAATATGGGGTCCATTCTCGCTTTTTTGCAAAACTGCTTGTGGTTGGTAGCGTTATTAAAGTAGCTTGACACAAAATTCCATAAGACTTCACCTCTGTACCGGATTGAGTTCTTTAAAAACGACGTTGAAAATCGTGGGACAACCGCTTTTAGGTGTCCTCTTAGGTTGTAGGGTCCGTGTCTCCACGTTACCAAATCTGAAATCGTTTTAGGAATCTTTTCGATTACAATATTGTAAAACAGCTTAATAAGACTGAGTTTGTATAAATCAAGTATTGAGTCCCACTTAGTGATTTCCATCACCGTATCCGAAGGTGTGTCCCATGACAAATTGAAGATAATTCTCGCTGCCCTGCGATGCAATGTTTCAAGTGCTTGTATGTGGTCAGAGTTGTTGCAACCCCCCCAGACAATGATGCCATACGTAACAGACGGCAGTATGACTTTGAAATAAAGGTCGAGAAGAGCTCTTCTTTTCAAAAATGAACATTTTTTCAGCAGGTTTAACTTCTTGGAGAAATATTCTTTTCAGATCTGAAAGGTGTTTCGACCAGGTAAGCTTATGGTCTATGATGACACCCAGCAGCCTTGTGTGGTGCACCCATGAGATTGTAGTCGAGCCAATTGTAATGAGGGGGTGTGGCCCAATGAAAGAACCTCTGTGTAACAGCATTGCCTCGCATTTTGTAGAGTGTGGTGTGAGGGAGTTGGTAACACACCATTCGTTAAGTTCATTAAGTGCTTTGTTAAGAAGACTACAGGCTTCATCAACAGTTGAGCCGGTGCAGTAGACTGTTGTATCGTCAGCGTACAGAAATAAGGTGCCCGAAGATACAGCGTCTGGCATGTCGTTGGTATATAGGCTGAACAGGCACGGACCTAGGACTGATCCTTGTGGAATGCGCATCCTCACTGCGCACGTAATTCACGTCGCAATGTCATGCCACGTCATGCATAGGGTGCACGCGTTGAGTAATAAATATTGACAAATACAGTGGTGGTGGGTATTTTCTTATCTATAAACGTGGTTAACTCTCCTAAATGTACGGTGACCCCATACCTTTTTTCGATAAATCACTTCCTTTACTAATTTTATTGCAATTTCTACTCAAATACGATCGAATTCTTCTACGAATGCAGGTATACAAGAGTTACAATTATCCCTCTGTAAGGCTAACTTTACCTGAAAAAACGATATTACCTACAAGAATGTACTAAATAGGTCTATTTGCGATGGAATCAATAAATCAGCATTATCGAGAGTCCTCCACGTAGCTCATTTAATTCCTTGTAGAAAGAAAGCCGATTTCACCTTACATAACCAAACCTTCTAAAAACAACGTTTCCAATATGCTTTATCTCCGAAACCAGCATTACCCCCATTCTATTTGCTTTTCTGACATGAGTTGGTCATTATTTAAGTGCAGCAAAAGTTTGGAAAAAATCTGAACGTGGAAGATTTTGGGCGCGAACGTCCTTAAATAGCACAGATGAAAACTTACTGGCTATGATGATTATTAAACCTCCGGAATACGAGGGGTGGTATGGTAAATGTAGGTTTTCCAGATTATTATTTTATTTTTTTTATTTTGTTTTAAATGCATTCTTTTCACTTTTAGCTGTAACATTTTTATTAATTTTAAATATCACCTTAGCATTTTCCTGTTGATTTTGAGTCAATTTTGAACGCAGTTCTCTTAAGAGAAACCAAAGATGACGGACCCAATACAGCGGTTTTTAGAATATCATGACCTCAACTTGCGTAAAGCAAGCAACCTCATGCAACGGGGATGATCTCATTTTGCAGATTCAAAAAAAAACATGTTTTGACCTGCTTTTCTACCAACAATTTTCATGGTCAAAGCGATGTTCAACGCCATTAAAGATAGGGAGTGGGGACGGGGGTTTCTAAAACCCCAAAAGCGCGGTTAAACGCGGAAAGTAAGCAATGAGAGAAATGAAACTTCTTTCCTCTTCCTTTGGATAAAGCTGACGCTGCATGGGAAAGAGAATTTTCAACCAGAGGACATGATCGTGATTCCCTTCTGTAATTTCGTGGGGGCTTCCACTCTTCTCAGAAATTCACCACGTGACATAAAAATTCCACTTAGAATACTGAACTCACTGCGCACTGACCTTTGCTGTTGAATCAGGAAACCTAACACATTCACGGACATAGATAACCTGGAAAAACAAATAGACAAAACGGTGCCTAAATACTTAAAATATTACATTTATAAAGGCTAATTAGATACCACTGGTAATAGTTTTCTGGCCTTGGAAGATGCCACACGCTCAAGAGATAGTTTTCGAAAGGTTAGCTTCGTCTGAGCGAGTGTAGCCTCTCTCTCCCCCTATAATTAATTCCCGTGTAAGTGGCGCTACTACATAGTTAAGCGACATATGTCGCGATTTACCTTAGCTGGGTATCTCCCAAATGTTTAGACCCAGTTTCCAGGCTAGCCTACTAACAGGATCTATTGATTTTTGGCCCCCGTACCTTGCAGTTTCACGCTGAACATTAGATATTCTCGCTAAACACAATAAACCTATCTCACTCGCAGGCTATTCCCAGGTTCCCTTGAGAAAGTATTTTTTTGTGCAACGTGTTCACGTTATTCCTTGCTACAGACAACTCTTTGTCGCGGTAGGTTCATTTTGCTATTTTTAATACTTAAACATGCTTGAAAGAACGCACTATGTCTGACGAAAATGGTAAAATTCCATGTATCAGTGGCGGTAAGGCCGTCTATCACGGTATTAAAATTTTCAATGTCGCACTCGTATCGTATTGAATCTGACAAAGGTGCACCGGCCCATTCTAATTTTAAATGCGCACATGCACAACATGCCGCGCAAAAAGGATCAAGGAGAGTTCGGCTGCTAATTACTTCCTTACCTGGGATTGTCCTAGGTAATCACAGTTTTCTTGGATAGCATCATATTTTTTGTCTGGTTTAAAGACGGCCTGTGTTGGAACCTTAAAAGGCTCAACATTCTTCCCAGCCTAATGATAGTTAAACAATAACAATTTACACTCTATTTAATCTTCAAGAAATATTCTAGAGGACCAAAGGTCCCCTATAATCGGGGACACTAATCAGCCGTCATCATCATCAACAACATCATACGAAGAAGAAGAAGAAGAAGAAGAAGAAGAAGGAGAAGTAGCAGCAGCAGCAGCAGCTATGGTGCAATACATAAATTTTGAAAATGTATCGGACAATAACTAAAACAGAAAATAGGAAACTATGAATATAGATATATTGATATGTAGGCTATTGGTACTCTGAACTAAGAGAGAGAGAGAGGGGGGGAAAGAAAGCAGTTTCAAAAAACTTAAAAAGGAAATGATAAGATATTACTAACTACCGGCCAATCTCATTTATTCCCGCAGTTGCTAAGGTTTTCGAAAGAACAATTTACGACCAATTCTATAAATATCTTAACGATAACGAGCTCTTAGCTATCTGTCAATCCGGCTTTAGGTCACTTCATAGCACACTTACGTCCTTGCTTGAAGCTACATAGCTACTAAGAATAGGTCTGTCAAAACATGTTACGGTTCAAAACATACAACGGTTTCATTAACGGTGTAATATATTTCCGTTCACAAGCTGGTCTAAGTAGCTGAAAGCCAATCAAATGTCGCGTATCACTTTTTTCATGTGTGAAAAAAAAAACGATACGTCCAATCAGGTGCCGCGTATCATGTTTTTTGACGTGTGAGCCGTAACAAGGTGATTCTCATTCAAGCTTTCGCTTTTCACGTCTCTCGCAAGTGCTGGTAAACTTTCTTTTAAGCTTAAAAACATGAGCGAGTAAAGATTTTTTGCCCACGATACTTCGGTTCAGGATTATGTGGAAAGTCTCGAAAGCAAAAACAGAAAAGAGAGGACGAAGCGAGATGTGAAATTGTTGGAAGAATTTTTTAGAAACGAAAAGAACGACGAGCGAGAAATGCACACTAAATAGCCAGCAGAATGAAACAAGTATCTTGCCGAGTTTATTCGCTCTGTTAGACGTGAAGACGGAGAAGATTATGAGCCCTCAAGCGTAAGATTTCTTGTTTAAAGTATTGAGAGGCATTTGAAGAAAAATAACTACCCCGTGGTGAGTATCGGCAACGATAAAGAGTTCGAATTGACTAGAAAATGTATAGTCGAAACATTTATATAACTTTCATCTTTTATGAGCTTTTGACTTGAATCTGTGCAACAAATTTGTCATTAAACAAGAATTTAAATCGCAGTTTGTATATAATAAACATAATACACCATGGAAAGTGTATGCGTACAGTATTTACGCACTCGTTAGTTTGTACCAGAAATCCCACTCGTTCGCTGCGCTCACTCGTTCGATTTCCGATACTTCACCAACTCGCGCGTAAATACCGTACGCACACACTTTCCATGAAGTATTCTATATTTATTTCGCACCTTTTCAGTGAGTAAATCTCAGTATGTATATGACCATGTAACGCCAGTGCTGTATTCTTTATACTGGCGGTACTCGTTCAATATCGTATTTGTTTTAAAATACTTATTCTTACTTTCAAGTTAGGCGATTCATGGCCTCACGCCTGAATACATAAGTGATCTGATAAGTGTTAAAGATGTATCGAAATACAATCTTAGATCCAATGGTGGCTTGCTGCTCCATCAACCTAGCCCCCGACTTCGAAAGACACTAGGGGACAGATCTTTTGCATCTGCTGCCCCTACCCTTTGGAACAAGCTTCCTGTACATTTACGGAACATGGACAATTTTATAAATTTTAAATCTAGCCTTAAAACTCATCTTTTTAGAATTGCTTTTTAGAATTGTTTTTAATGAAGGATAAGATTTAGTAGTTTTTATCAAGATAAGATTATTGGTGATATTATTTTTATCTTTTAATTGTACTTTTTTATTGTAATTTTTATGACATAACTTCTATTTTTTTACCGTTTTCACTTTAATATCTCAGTTGTAAAGCGCATTTGATCATATTTATATGTTAATTTGCGCTGTATAAGTTTTAAATATTATTATTATTATTATTATTAAATTATAGATTTGAGAAAAGGCTTTCGATACGATAGACCACGAGATCCTCTTACGAATGTTGACTAGCTATGGAGTTGATTAATAGGCCGTAAAGTGGTTTGACTCTACGTAGAAACCATGTTATGTTTTCTACAAGATGAAGTATATAATAATTATTATGGGTTGTAGCGCTGCTGGGAGCCTGTGACCTCATCCAGTATGGCAGGTCTTAGAAATTATCCAAGAACGGCGGAAATTGAACATTCATGTTAGTGCAGTAGACTTGTAGAATAATTAAACACTTTGCGACTTTGTGTCAACGTTTTGTTCTTTCCTCCACCTCAAAAAGGTAAAAAACACCAATTTTTATTCAAAAATGGCTTGATCACCTGATACTGATGACGTCTTACGTTATCTCGTAGCCATAGCAACCGATTCTTACCAAACTTGTGCCAAAATGTATTTAAGGGTATACGTACGGTTGCTGAAAACGGCAGGTGAAAAGGAATTTTTTTTAAATTCAAGAAAACTTTATGCCTCCCCCCCCCCCCTTAAGTCAGAAGGTTAATAAGACTAGAGGGAGAGCCGGAAGAAGAAGTATCGATCTACCAATTTAACTGTTTACGATAATTGTCTTTTGAACATATGGGCCGAGATTGTTATAGCTATGAAATGTTGAATATATTTTATTATAAATACATTTCACTCAATCAGCAAATAGGTGGACTAAGAACAGTTTTGTTCCTGTTTGTGCAGATCAAATAGTATGAAAGGAGGTACCGAACCTTTACTTTTTGTTTGGTAAGAGTTGCCAGCCTAGACTAGTGAATTTCAAGGTAGAAAAAGGATCCAACAAAGCACGGTAACAAAAAGGTTCTAAGAAAATTTAACTTTTTTTAGAAATGTGTAATATTCAGTAGATTATGTGACCGGATGCGACTTTTTTTTTTTTTAATAATAGGATGTTTTATTCCATTACACAACAAGGCTTTACAAATATTTACAAAAATATCTTTTAAACTTAAATACACAAATAGACAAAAATACATAACGCAGAAACTAGAAGGAAATAAATTATAAGGAAAAAAAGAAATAAGGAAGAGAAAAAAGGGGGCAAGACGTGCGTCATGCTTTTCATTAGACACTGTGTATATTGCCTTATGTTCTTGTTTAAAAGGAGAGAGCTTGGGGTCACGTTCTTCCAGAAAAACAAGCAAAAAAAATGCCTACAGGAAGGGGGACAAAGGGACCATTTTTTCAATTCCAATTTATTTGGGTGGCCTGCTGTTTCTATTTCAAAGTTTTTTTGGAGAATTTGCTCAAAATTGATCCAACTTAAAATTTTCCCCTTCACTTTGCAACACCATACAAAGAACCTTGCTTGTAGGAGACAACAGTTAATTTGTAGCTTCAAGTTCGATGTATCTGGCCTCAGGCCCAGAGCCTTCGTTATCTCTAGAATGTAAGACTCCTGAACAATCTTACATTCTTTCAGCCAAGCCACAACCTTAGACCAAAAACATTGGGTTTCAACGCAATCCCAAAAGAGATGAGTAAGTGTTTCAAGTTCAACACCACAAAAAGAGCAATTGCCGCTTTCCTACCAGATGCGACTTGAGGCCAGTGATACGAAATTGCACTCACACGTTTTACCAAAAGCCCTGTCTATGTTCAAAGCTCACCACTGACAGGAAACAGACGGCTTTTTTGAAATCTAATGAGTGACTGACCTGCCAACACAGCAATAAATCTTCAATGATGCGGTGTCGCGGTTCAACCTTGGACTGTACTGCCATCAAAAAATCATCTCTAGCTTCCTGGACGTCACCTAACCTCGAGCGGACGATGGCTCTGTTGGTCACAATCTGTTGAACGAGTAAAAAACTAAAACTTCCTGCAATTACTGCACTTTTCTAATGACATGCAGGCGGACGTTTAAAACGAAAGTAAGTAAAAGGGCAGCGCAGGGAAAGCCCTCACCCCCCCCCCCCCCGAAATGCACACCAACAGAAAACCAATTGCCACCAAAAGTAATGACAGTCATTAGAGCTCTGTTAAACAGACACAAACAAATAGGTCAACCAAAATGCACGAACGAGACAACAATTAAAGTAACAATTAATTTAACTTGTTGGAATAACTACACGAGTTTTGTTTTGTTTCGTTTGTTTTTCTTAAGTTTATTTTTTCGCATAATGATACTTTCAAGATTTTTCTATTGATAAATCCTTACAGCGTATTTTGTATTTTTCATATGCAATAGCTGTAACCATTTTTGTAATTGGCTCTACCAGAAAAATCAATCATTGTACATACGTACCTCACACAAGTACAGCCGGAATTTAAATCCCAGTGGCTGGTAATTAATCAACTTATTTCCACGGAGATAGAAATAAGCATCATTGAAGTTTTTTAGTGCTGTCTCATTCCTAATTGATTTAAAACACACACACACATGAAAGGATTGCTTGTTCTGATGGCATAACTTTTATCACCATAAAATTGTCAGGCTCCATGAATTGTGAAGAGAGTCCAGTGTTTACAAGGAGAAAATTTACAACATTCTGTAAGTTTGTGAGAAATTCCCACAAAATGTTACGTTCTAATTCGCCAATCTGAAATGGTTTGAAAATTCACTTTAATAATGAGTGACTTTTTTACACTGAGGTTTACAGTGAAACCCAATTAACACGGCTACAAAAAGGTGGTCTGCAAGGTCAGCCCGTAAGGTCTTGTTTTTTAACCAGAAAAATCTCCGCGACCTTTTGTTTGAGAAAAAAAGGCCATAATATAATGTTATAATATAACGTTATCCTGTTATCTTGAGTAAGAATTTGAATTTTAATTAGAACTGAATTTATTTATAAAAGTTCATAATAAAAGGGTCTTGCTTTTGTTATTACACGCAATTATCATTTAAATTACCTGTTCAAGGCCATGTTTACATTTCCTAACATGTAGTGGCTAACTGCCAACATTTTGTCCTTTTTCACAGACTCTTCAAAATACTAGGAAAAAACAAGAACAGATAAGTAATAATTAAGTGCATATCGTTTCCAGTTGTCTCACGATGTGGTTACTTGGGTGGTAGATCGCGACGTTTCGACTGCTTACTGCTAGTTTCTATCAGGTGATGAGGTCGACTGGTTGCGCGTCACCACATATTACCGAGCGTGAAGTCATTGATGAACGAGACAAGTTCTTGCTGTAAACAGCAGCAACCCCAGCACACCCTAGTATCTGATATGTCAGCTCCTAAAACTGAAGAACAAGACATATCTCCGACGTAGCCCGATGATGAGCGAAGTTCTTTTCTTGGAAATACCGACGATCTCTCGAACGACAGGGAAACTACCCGAGAGCTCACAAAAATAACCACAGGAATATTACAGTGAAACGGCCTTTTCTAAAAGCTGGACTGGACCCTGGACTCTGGACTCTGGACTTTTCCTCCCAAAACTTTACCCCCCCCCCCGCCCCGAAAAAAACCTCTATATCTCCCCCCATAAAACTTCCCTCCCCCCAAAAAAACCTTCCCCCAAATAAAAAATTCAACTACATCGGATTTTTGTCTAATAAACAAGTTAGAAGTGTGCGAGATTTCAAACAAACAACGTTATTCCCCCACTCACCTCCCCGAAAAAACCTTTATGTCTCTCCCTTAAAACTGCCCCCTCCCAAAAAGTCCCCCTCCCCTCCCCTCCCCCAAATAAAAAATACAACTACATCGGATTTCTGATTGAAAGCGATTGAACAAACACTTGTCGTCTCAATATTCTTGCACAAATCGGCATTGAAATCACGGACGCCATCGAACGATCAGACCCCAATCCTTAAAAAAATAGTATTTGGCGTGCAAACGTGATTGCATTACACAATAATAGGCAAAGATGAGATAAAATTGTCTATTCATCGATGCGACGTGTTCAAGCTCTTATAAGCTGCCAGTGACAATGTTGTTTATCTAAGGTGTTACATTTACTCTTGTTTTCAGTCAAGCATAAAGTATTGTGTGTCCTTGAAATAAATTGCATTTTTTTAGAACGTTACTTGTTCGATGATCATACTAAAGCTTGTTAATTGCAGCGCTCAGAGGCTCTTTCCGCGCGCAGATAGGTTCTATTCACCGACACGTGCAAGGCCTTGCGTACTTTTATCAACTAATCTGATAACAAGCTTTTGACGTGCGCGCGCGGTGTCCGTTTTCTTTGTCTCATTAACAAAAGATTATATATTTAACTCTCAAGCAGCTTAAGGTCCGGATGCAAAGTGCGCTGGGAGAAAGTGATCGGCAATATCTTTCGTTAGGGTAAAATTTTCCCAAATAAATAAATCGCCTATCGTGACATTTTTGACAGCGAACAAATCTCGATGGAGGTACTCTCCTATAAAAATAAAAAAGAGTGCTCGTGGACAAATTTCGAAAACACCCCTAAAAGGTACCAGAATCTCGCTTCGTGGGCGTGGCTTACATTCATTTTAACCCCTAACAGGCAAAGTAACAAATACATCCCATCAATTTTTTTCAGATACCGCAAAAGCTTTAACGACAGTCTTTTTTATACTTAAGCACCCTTAGCGTTAAAAATCCACAAATTTACGCTCTAACAGGTACAACAGCACCCCGTCATTTTTATAGGGGAGTAAACCTTCCCCGGAACTAAACTTCTAAAATAAATGAAATAGTCGAATTGATTGCGAATTTAATTTGTATGAACAAATGAATTAGGGAGTACTGATACAGGAATGTCACTTTTCTTAGGTTAAGAAGTTGTTTTGTTACTCGAAGAAGAGTGCTATCCGTACTATCCGTTAAAATATCTTTGTACGTGTGTTTGGCAAATCACCTGATGTCTTATGTATTTTATATGGCCTGCAGAAAAGGGGTTTTTTTTGCTAATAAATAATTAAAACCACAGCACCTAAACTTGGTCAACTGAGACACCAATGTCTCTGTCTGGACAGTTAATTACGCGTATGCTTTTCAGAAATCTTTTGTTAATGAGACAAAGAAAACGGACACCGCGCGCGCTAGTCAAAAGCTTGTTATCAGATTAGTTGATAAAAGTACGCAAGGCCTTGCACGTGTCGGTGAATAGAACCTATCTGCGCGCGGAAAGAGCCTCTGAGCGGCTGAAATTAACAAGGTTTAATATGACCATCGAACAAGTAACGTTCTTAAAAAAATGCAATTTATTTCAAGGACACACAATACTTTATGCTTGACTGAAAACAAGAGTAAATGTAACACCTTAGATAAACAACATTGTCACTGGCAGCTTATAAGAGCTTGCACACGTCGCATCGATGAATAGACAATTTTACCTTGTCTTTGCTTATTATTGTGTAATGCAATCACGTTCGCAAGCCAAAGACTTTTTTTTAAGGATTGGGGTCGGGTCGTTCGATGGCGTCCGTGATTTCAATGCCGATTTGTGCAAGAACATTGAGACGACAAGTGTTTGTTCAATCGCTTTCAATCAGAAATCCGATGTAGTTGTATTTTTTATTTGGGGGAGGGGAGGGGAGGGGGACTTTTTGGGAGGGGGCAGCTTTAAGGGGGAGACATAAAGGTTTTTTCGGGGAGGTGGGTGGGGGGAATAACGTTGTTTGTTTGAAATCTCGCACACTTCTAACTTTTTTATTCGAAAAAAATTCGATGTAGTTGAATTTTTTATTTGGGGGAAGGAATTTTTTTTAAGGGGGGGGAAGTTTTATGGGGGGAGATATAGAGGTTTTTTTTCGGGGGGGGGGGTAAAGTTTTGGGAAGAAAAGTCCAGAGTCCAGAGTCCAGAGTCCAGAATCCAGAGTCCAGGGTCCAGTCCAGCTTTTAGGATATGCCCAGTGAAACCCATTAAACCACGAACGCCTAAAATTATTTCTGGAATGTTTATTGTTCTGCGACCAATCAGATTCGAGACGTCACCGCAACAAACCGCAAGAGTAATTAGCTGAAAGGTTTCGATCACGAAACGAGTCTGTGGCTTTTGCGTCCACGAGAAATTTTCAGTTTCACCGCCGATTATTGCAGTAGAGCAATAATTACTGTAGTTTCTGTTAGACCCGAGCTTTCACAGCAAACACAAACACGCCTGCCGTTGCAGATACAAACTTGCCCACCGTTGCAAATTTTGAAACATTACACTCGCTTTTGATTGGCTATTTAGGTCTCAGTTCGGTAGTTGTAGTTGTGTTGTGTCGAAAACATCAAATAACGGCCAAAAACAAGCACGTTTTGAGGCAAAACCAAAGAAGTGATAAATGGGATGTTTATGCAAACACCGAAGGAAACGTATCTTTTTAAAAATATACTGAACGCGCGAATCGCTTCTACTAGAACTGGACATTTGTTCACTTGTGCCGTCTATCCTTCGCTCATACAGAAGCTCTCTGAAATAGAAAAGAATAACAACTTCAGTATTTCCAAAGGGTATAAGAAAAATTGAGAATCGTGGAAGAAAAATCCAGCTCGTTGTTTCATGTCCATAACGTAAACTGTTCGTCTAACGGCTTGCGTGACATCTTGGACGGAAGAGTTTTGCCGTGAATGAGCTTCACGCACTGTTCTCCGCACCAAAGTAAGGTAAAGGGAAATTTTTGCAAAGTTTATTCAGTAAACTGTTTTGGTCAAACAGGGAAAAGGCTGAAACCTACAAATGATTATAACTGACAACACCGGAGAGGCCGTTTTTTAAAAAATCAAAAACTGAATACAATTATTCTGCTCCCAGACGCGCTGTCTAGCCGTGTCTGTTCGATTATTTATCTCTTTTCAGTAAAATATCGTTTATAGTTGTTCTTTGCTTTTGCATAAACTCTGAAATAGAAAAAAAAAAGAAAAACAATATCAGAGTGTTTGTTAATCGGCGGTGAAACTGAGAATTTATCGTGGACGCAAAAGCCACAGAATCGTTAGCCTCCCACGCAGTCGTTTTTAGTGGAGTCGTATTACTCTCCTCCCCACAAACGCCTGCTTACCCGAGCTCAACATTCCTTTCCGCCGCTTAGCCAGTCACATTGTACCTACTCACGTCCGGTAGGTTGACCTTGACCGCAGGACGCTTTCGCGGGAACATAAACATGACGCGCGACATAAATTTCAAAATGTTAGTGAACGTCACCTCAAAATCGTTGAATGCAGGGATAACTAAGTTTCCGAAGCTTTCAAATGGCACATTGAACTTAGATTTTGGAGAAACAAATTTATTTAAGAGCGCGATTTGCTCTGTTTAGCATTCATTGAATGCAGGAATAACTACATTCTCTGAGCTTTCAAATAGTACATTTAACTTAGAAATTCAAGAATATCTGCAGAAATCCGTTGAGGGATTTTAAACTGACTGATGAATTCATCGTAAAAGATATAAGCTCTGTGTATTCACAAATAGAGATTGTAAACTAACAGTCCCTCCTGCTCAGGGAATGTCATGCGAGAAGAGCATGCGAACGCGCGTTGTAATAACCGCCTTGACCCTTCGACGCGAAGATCGTAGAAACGTTAGCGGATATGCCAGCGAACTTGAGTATTTCGCTGCTGAAACGCACTTGGTTGTTGTGCCATGTGTGATATTTTCATCTCATTTATCGGTCTATCATCTCGTTCGGTCCTTTGCCGTCTTACTCTTTGCCTTTTCAAGTCGTGGAAGTCACGTATTTCCCTTCGCATTACATTGCTCCATCAGTTTGAGAAGCGCTGAAGTCCTCACTGACGATGAACTTGATCAGACAAGCAAGATTAACAGCGCTTTGTCAGAAAATTCGAACTTTTTCGAAAGATGACGGAATAAAAGCGTCGCACAAGAAACACCCGCGTCTCTGAGGAAAAACAATCGTGGGAAATATAATACAGAAGCGTATTTTATAACGACTAATTTGATTGCACATCGTCAGACAATGCCTCAATGGTGACTGGTTAGATTGTCTCGCAAGTAAAACAATGGGAAAGGAATGTCAAACTCGGGTAAGCAGGCGTTTGTGGGGAGGAAGGTAATACGACTCCCCTAAAAACGACTGCGTGGGAGGCTACAGAATCGTTTAAGGATCGAAACCTTTCAGCTAATTACTCTTGCGGTTTGTTGCGGTTACGTCTCGAATCTGATTGGTCGCAGAACAATAAACATTCCAGAAATAATTTTACTCGTTCATGGTTTAATGGATTTCACTGTAATGTGCTCAGGAATGCGCTATTTTTTTGTCTCCTATTTGCTATATCAAACACGAGATAAAAATTGAAAGTCACTGTATACAGTGATTACGTAATCAATCTGAACGGTCAAATACGCCACCCACACTACAAACAACTCATATATTCAAGGAGAGACCTTTTTAATGTACTGATTTTTGGCCTTAATACGTCGTTTAGCTTTTCATACAAACCCTTATACTTATTTCCGATGTTGTGCAACCAGGATTATCCCACCAGTAACTCTGGGGACCTGTGCTATGATTACCCTATGGATTACTCTACACATATTTTGAAAACGATTGGTGTAAGAACTTTGATTCAAATTAAGCACTACTGAATGGCTATTCGAAAACTATTCAAAGACAATCCCTTAGATGAAGACGGTGGAATTTGCTTCTCAGGTGCTCCACTCGTATGGTGTCTCCCTCAATCAACGCCTAGTAACAGTAGTGTGCTGTCCTAAACTTCTACTGAAATCCCCACAGTTTCCGGCCTTGAGTGTACAATATTGTCAAGTAACATCCATCAATGGTCCTTTTATTCGCTGTGCATCAGCACATTTCTTTTGGGACCAGTGCTCGGCGCCATTTAAAGAAGACAGGAACATTTTGAAACATCCCGAACCAAATCACTCTCCAAAAAGACTTGAACTTAAAAAATGTTCGACCAGAGCATTCCACAAGACCAATTAAGTAAAGTCAGTAAAGTAATGGATATTGAAACAAACCAAAAATAACATGAAAAAGATGACGAACAAAAAGGTCTTCAACAGATCTTCACTACAGCCTCGGAAAATTGGGACTGTTTTTTTTTTCGGGAGGAAGACTCAGTTCAGATAAACATTAATGAAAGACTGATAAGAGGTACATACCTTTGCTGCGCGATCAAGTTCTCCTAACGCGAGGTAGCTCTGGCCAATGTTAAACAGATTTCTTCCTGGCGTAATCAGCAGTCGGCAAGAATCAGTTCTTTCTTCCAGAGCAACGAATTTCATCACAGCCTCCTGAAAATTCCCTTGCTCCAAAAGGCAAACACCTTCTTTCCAGGTTGTTACAGTTTCTGCCATCGATATTTCTGTCATGTTGCCACGAGTCAGTAACGTGTTTCAAATGTTCAGCACAACCACCGGCAAACGAAGAGCGGAAGAAGCATTGAGCAACTAACCTCCCACGCAGTTATTTTTAGGAGAGTCGTATTTCACCCCCCCCCCCCCCCCCCCACATGACTGTCCTAAAAACGACTGCGTGGGAGGCTATTGAACAACTGAACTGAAACAACTGTTCTTATTTACATATAAAAGCGACCCGACAAATTGGGCTTCAGCAGTGCGATCTGTATAAGAATAATAAAAATAATAATGAAAGGAACGTGGAATCACATCCCTTACCCCTGCGGCCCTAACTCATCGGTTTTTTTGTCGTTTGTTGGCTTGTTTATCTTCGTTGTTATTTATTTTTGTTTTGTGTTTCCTCCCTCGAGTAACTATGATCTTTGCAAAAAAAGTTAAACGTTATATAATTTCTATTTTTTTGGGGGGCAAAGAAATGCTCTGCTGATGTCACACTCTCTTTGTGACTTCGCACTGACGATGAGAACTAACGCAATCATAATCCTAACATTGTTAAATGATGTTGAATGTTCCTGTGTTATGTAACTTGGCCTGCGCTGGCATGTGATCAGCATTGTAGCACGTAATAACCTTGCGAATTCAACACTGTTGTACGTGATAGCAGCGCGAATTCATCATGGTTGTTCACGCTTCAAAACAAAAGAAATATTGAATGGGATAGGTTCGATAGAACGTCTAACGTCTATCAATAGAGTGACCAATAGAGTGACCAAGCATGTGTAACATGTTGAATTTTGAATGCTAGACTATAAGTCGACCTGCAAACACTTACAATCGCCCCATGGGGAAAGCTCAAGGTATTTTGAAAACCGTTGCTGTGAGAGCCGTGAATGAAGTTCAACCCTTTCTTCACTGTACTTCTATCAGAAAACGACCTGAAGATTATTTGGCTTATTAGTTGAAGCGTCAACAGCGTGCTATTTTTATCAAGGTCAGACACTGACAGACATACAAATTGCAAATTTTGCATTTTCTAAGAAAAACACAGTGGTCACCCATAAGGGCATTGGCCGGACGATAAATGCCAAAAATTATTCAGAAACCAGTTACATCAAACTTTTCAAGTTTAATTAGGCTTGGTACCCACTAAAGACATCACAATCATAGACATAATCATAATCATAACCATAAACGTAAGGTTCTTATGATCTAGTGGGAACCGGTATTTTAAGGACGACATAATCATAACCAAAGACATAATCATAATCATAAGAAAATGGTCGATCAATTTCTTATGATTATGATTATGTCGATCGTTAGCGCATTTATGACAGAAGGGAATCGCGCCTATTGAAGTACGTCGGCCGAAAAAAGTGGGGTACCCTTGATGCTTTGCACGCCCGCAAAGGCTAACGCAAGTTGCGGTCCCTTTTGAATCCCAGCGTGAGAATGCTCGAGAGTATTGGGCTATTGTTTGCCAAAGACAAAAGAAATTGAATAGAGGCAATGAACAACGCTATTGAATTACAAGTTTCAGTCGTATGGAAGATTGATACAGACATAAGTTACGTTTTTAACTCACAAGAACTCTAGTATTTGACTTCACAAAAAGCTCATGGAAGCAGTGAATTTCTTGTGAAATTTCTAGGTCGAGTTTTTCAGTTTTTGTATGCTGCAAAGTCGAGCTGCGACCGCAGTATTTAAATTTTCAGCTAACATTGCAAGATATTTTGGGCGACTATGAAAATTCAGTACATTAACCAAAAATAGCCTCTTTTGCGATTTCACTCGATTGATTTCGAATTGAATTCATGTAATTGATTGTCTATTTGAAAACGCTCGCTTCTATTAAGAAGAAATGCGTCTGAGAAAGCGCACTTTGTATCAAAAGTTACGTTCGTTGTAGTTTGTTTACATTGCGTATATGCAAATTATTTTCACGTCGCGGGAAGTCGTTTTCCCGCATTTTACAGGAGCACCCAACGGTCCGTTTCGTAGAATATCTGTTCGGAAGGCCTAAAATAGCCTGAGATTTTCGGATTTAATTGCAGTGAAAGCTAAAGATTTCTTCGGCGAAAAACCACGTCGGACTTTCGTAACGAAAGCATTAAGTAGTTCCCATTGTTTTCGGAGGGACAAATATGTCGTTTAGAGAGCAAAATAAGGTCAGCTAGCTTTTTCGGAGAGCAATCAGCAGCTAGGAAATTCGGCGGATAGGATTCTGTTTCCTAAAATTTTCTGCGGCTTAAGAGGGGATGTCCACTAACATCGAGCGAGTGGCGGCACAAGATGAAAAATAAAATTTCCTCATAAATTTTCCACGGATACCCTATGGCAATCTAAGAAACGTGGTGGAATTTTTTTCTTGAAATTTTTTTTAAGGCCGAAAAAAAAATTTAACATGTTTACGCCACACGTGTCCTGTAAACACGCGAAATAAACGTGTATCATACCTTCTCGTAAACTTCGCTCTGTTTGATTTGCACCCCAGAAAACTACGGAAGCTTCAAAGGGACATTGAACTTTATGAAAAATGGAAATTTTTTTTAGAAAATGGAAGTTGAAGTTGTGAAAATGGAAGTTTGTTTTTTGAAAAATGGAAGTTGAAGTTGTAAAAATGGAAGTTTGGTTTTTGAAAAATGGAAGTTGAAGTTTTAAAAATGGAAGTTTGTTTTTTGAAAAATGGAAGTTGAAGTTGTAAAAATGGAAGTTTGTTTTTGAAAAATGGAAGTTGAAGTTGTAAAAATTGAAGTTTGTTTTTTGCAAAATGGAAGTTTGTTTTTTGAAAAATGGAAGTTGAAGTTATAAAAATGGAAGTTTGTTTTTTGAAAAATGGAAGTTGAAGTTGTAAAAATGGAAGTTTGTTTTTTGAAAAATGGAAGTTTGTTTTTTGAAAAATGGAAGTTGAAGTTGTAAAAATGGTAGTTTGTTTTTTGAAAAATGGAAGTTGAAGTTGTAAAAATGGAAGTTTGTTTTTTGAAAAATGGAAGTTTGTTTTTTGAAAAATGGAAGTTGAAGTTGTAAAAATGGTAGTTTGTTTTTTGAAAAATGGAAGTTGAAGTTGTAAAAATGGAAGTTTGTTTTTTGCAAAATGGAAGTTTGTTTTTTGAAAAATGGAAGTTGAAGTTGTAAAAATGGTAGTTTGTTTTTTGAAAAATGGAAGTTGAAGTTGTAAAAATGGAAGTTTGTTTTTTGAAAAATGGAAGTTGAAGTTGTAAAAATGGTAGTTTGTTTTTTGAAAAATGGAAGTTTGTTTTTTGAAAAATGGAAGTTTGTTTTTTGAAAAATGGAAGTTGAAGTTGTAAAAATGGAAGTTTGTTTTTTGAAAAATGGTAGTTTGTTTTTTGAAAAATGGAAGTTGAAGTTGTAAAAATGGTAGTTTGTTTTTTGAAAAATGGAAGTTGAAGTTGTAAAAATGGAAGTTTGTTTTTTTTTGAAAAATGGAAGTTTGTTTTTTGAAAAATGGAAGTTGAAGTTGTAAAAATGGAAATTTGTTTGACCTATCCCATGAACCAATACGGTCTCATAGATCGTTATGATGATCAAAATGGATTCCAAACTCTTGTTTGCTTTCCTTGTACTTTTACTCAGTATAATTGCCTTTTCCGAAGGTGTCCTACCACCGTACACTCCTTCCGTGAGCACTAACTTTCAAACAACCTCTCGTATCCTTTGAAGAGGCAATGCGGCGAGTCTGAAGCGAAGTAAGAGTTATTTGTATCTTCAGTTGGCGTGGTTTTTTAATACGTTAAATATCTCAGACATAAATCGACACTAAGGCAACCTGGCGAGAACTGAGCAAATCAGGAAATTAGGTAAGGGGCCAGTAACAAAAGTATAGTTGAGAACTCAGCTTTTTGTGTCGCTGATTATTAAGGTCTCGTGAAAATAGGAATTAAGTGTGGCGAACCATCATCGATGCATAACATACCGCTCACGTGAGCAAAATGGTCATAACTGGAAGATTACAATTGTTTTAATCACCGGAAGTATCTACGTACCAGAAATTTCCTTAACGTCATCAGGAAAAGATCTCATTGAAGGTTATTTCAACCTTGGATACACGTACCCAGAAATAGTGGCTTTCCTTTGCCTTGTACACGGAATAACAATCAGGTGGGCCTTTCTTATTATACAGTTTTAAAAGAGGCAGTTGTTTATCACATCTTTTTCTGTTCTTTACTTGTTTACGTTTGAATGCAAGTCGTGTATTGCAATAAGTAATATCTTCTAAGGGAACGTTTCGTTTGCCAGCATTCGTCAAGTCAAGCGCATTATTAGACTGAAGGGATTACGGAGACGACGACAGAGAAGTGACATTACAGCAGTCATCGATGCAGTAGAAGTAAGTGGCACTTGTTAGTGATGCTGAAGTAGTTGCATTAATGTCGTGAAGAGCTTGCGGACTCTTTATCGTTTTCTCTAACCTAACTCCCGATGACCAACAGGAGGAATTAGCGGGAAGTGGAAGCTGTATCGGCTACAGACAAATGCATCAGAGATTAAGGGAAGATTACAGGCTCGTGGTTAGCAGGTAATGAACTCAAAATGTTTAACATTTTGTGATTCCTTTTTTTGAAACAGCAGTGCTTAAATTATTACGTATGAATAACGAACCATAAAATATAGGACACAAGCATAGGAAAAAGAAAGGAAAACTTGTTAAATTAAATTCAATTATGGTTACAAAGAATACTGTTACAGCATCGAGCCTATCGCCTTTCAGGGAAACCACAAGAATTGTATTAGGTGTCCTAGATCCCGAAGGAGTATTAAATAGAAGAAAGGGCAGATTGCAAAGACGACGATACCGATGTAAGGTAGGCAAAACGTTTCTGGAGTCGTATAATTACAGTCAACTCTTCAGAAGCTGAATATTCATAATTTAAAAGGAGTGGACAAAACCGCTCAGATTCCTGGCACGTTGTGGCCGCTTCACGGCCCATTTGTGTTTGAGGAGAAAAAAGAACATTCCAGGTACCAGGATATCTAACCGGCAGAAACCTGGCTAGCAAAAATAGCTTAATTTATGTGAAATCTCTTCTCCTCAGCATGAACCTATTCTGAAATTTGTTCAACAGTTACATACCCAGACAGATGGCTATATTTAACAGTTGACGTGCTACCAAAATAAAAAATTTCCAGGACACTTCAACTGATCAGCAGGTGAATTGGACAATCATGCTAATTGTGATGACAAGAAGACCAAATTAAAGAATAGTAACGGTCGAGCCTTACCATATTTTAATTCCCCTTACGGCGACTATTGTGTCCACATTTTTTGGTTGGAAAATATTGCGTTGGCATTGACTGTTAATGCTTTCTGACGCAGTCGATAACATTCGTTAATTTTCTCACAGGGACCCAGTTACATATGGCACATAGATGGATATGATAAACTAAAACCATATGGATTTTGTGTACACGGTGCTATTGATGGGTACGTATTTTGGTGGCTGATTAAGTCTTCTTTTCATAGAGAGGGACATAAATCTAAAGGGTTAAAAAGTAAAAAAAAAGAGAATTTTTTGATTAAAACAGCTAACTCGTTTAACCTTTTGTATTTTCTCCCTCTTATCCTCCTCTTGTATTTTTAGCCTTGGTGTAAAAGCTTCCCTAACGGATAATTTCACCGCCTTCACATTTCAACAGCTAGCGTTTGTTATTTTGTCGTTGCTTTTCCGTTTACTTGTAATAAAGATGAGTGCTTTAATTTATTCAGAACATTTTTACTGACACTCAGGAATCTGATCGCTTTCCACAGATACTCCCGTCGCATACTGTGGTTGGAGGTCACCTGTACGAACAACGATCCAGCTACGATTGCAAAGTATTACGTTGACTGTGTTCATCAAATTGGAGGTACCGTGTACGTGTGGGGTGTATTTCCTTCATACCCTGTCAGTACGCCACATATTGATCCCAAAACTGAACTTATCTTTAACCCAGGGGCTCCCCGCATCGTAAGGGCGGACTGTGGAACAGAAAATACAGTTGTTGCTGGGCTACAAAGGTTTTTTCGCTCCGAGGCTGATGATGACTTTTCAGGGTACAAGAGTTTTCTTTATGGAAAATCGTCAGCAAACCAGGTAAACTCGTCTGAGTGATCACGGGAGGTTGCTTTTCTGATCCTCATGTTATGGGCTCCGACATAGTCCCTAAGGGTTGTGACAGATGGTATTTTGTTTCTAGAGAATAGAGGCTTGGTGGTCGTTTCTGAAAAAGTCTAACACAGTCTGGTGGATAAACTACTTCAAGGTTTGCTTAGTTCAATATCCTATAACAGAAAGTAATACATTATGGTGCAAATCAAAGCCGCCACCCAATCTGCTAATGGATGTGACTAACACGTTACACTAGTACAAAAAAGAAACGCTCAAATTAACCGCGAAAATGAAATTTGGACCGTTCCTTTCAGAAATTAAAGGATGTTTATATGCTCTCAAACTTTCCGTATTTTGCAGGATTTGCGAGACGTTGGCATTTTCAATGATCAGGACCCTCTACAAATGTGAGTACACACAGCGTCCTTTCCGTTTCCTCCTTGCCCAAAGGGGATCTAAGAAAAATATTTATAACCTACAACTTAAACAACATTGACAATTTGAGCCTAGTGGGTCCATTTTTTAAAGGGATGTGTAATCATCCACTTCTTTAAAGACCAGACGAATCCATTTAATTTTTCCTTTGTTTTTTCTGGATCAACGGATGATTTCTGATTTCAGGGCTTGTCTTCAGTTCTGTTATAACGCAATACTACAGAAAGAATTGTACAGAGTAGCACGTCACTGGAATACACATAAAATTAGACCATATCCGAATCAGGATACGCCCGCAGGGAAGCCAGATGTGTTGCTCTTCCTTCCGGAGGTGACAGGTAAAATCGACGTTTTTTTCAGCTCATATCCATCTCTATAAACTCCCTAAAACTGATGCGAGCGAAAGGGTTTTCGTTGAGTGTCGAAAGCAAGTTTGCTTTTGCTCTGGTTCTGTTTTACTTTGGTTGAAACATCATGAACATTGTGAAAAACATAAACAAAAGTCTCGCGTCACTTTCTTAACCAGTTTAGGTGTGAATGTTTAGAACACGATTGGCTCGTTATATTCTGAGTCCGGTACGATTGGCCAGGGTGATTGCGATGAGTGTCCTTTTGCGACACTAAATTTGAAACCGCTCTAGGGATTTACTTCTAAAATTATTCAAAAATCGAAGGAACGATATTACAACGCTTAGCTGGGTTGAGCAAGTTCAACAAGCAAGGGTGACTCTTGCCTCTTCTCTTTTTAGACAGTCAAGACTATAAGACTGAAGTAGTTCTAGACGACGTGGAGACAGCAAATGAAAACTTCTGCAAGGAACCACCACCTTTCGGCTGTCAGGAAGAGTTTTCGGATCTTATGCTCCTCATTATGGAGGAGAACGGCCTTACCATGGCCAACAGCCTAGATGAGGCCCTTCAGTTGTACATCACCCTTCTAACTGAGTTGCAGTCAATTGTCTAGTATTCATCTAAGGTGTGAGTGACTGATTGCAACGAAATAACTTTTAACTTCCCCACGGGTGGGAAAATGAACATTGCATGAGTTTTGCATCATGCAGGGTATTTCCTGAATCATGTCTCGTTTTGTTATAAAAGAAATAAACAATTTTTGTTCGATGTCCTGTAAATTTACCTTACTGGCCCTAAGAACTAAGAGTTCTTTTGCTTTTGCAAGCACATCTCAATTTTAAAAAGTCCCGTTTCTAAGCTGATGAGTCTCGTATAAGCACCGTTCATAAGATAGACTGCAGACCACGATACACCAGTGTTTACCTAGCGAAAGGGGAAAGGGTAAAGGGTGCATCAAACAAGACAGTCAGAAGATTCAAATTAACAACAATTATATTGACACAGCTAAAGTTAATGCGTCCTTATTCATGGTAATTACGCAGTAGACACAATCAGTTCAATATTTCTCCTTACATTCTAGCGCGACTTCGATACTACTAGAGTGAGAAAATCGTTTCAATTGAAACCAGACAAACAGGCTACACCATCTCTTATCATAACTAACGTGTTTTGGCACTTTCTCATAGCCTCTACACAGTCACCTTGATGTTAGTTTAAAAATAAAGGGGGTGGCCTATCTCAGTATGTATGCAACCTATTGATACGAGCTTAAGAAATAAGATTTTACATGTTACGAATTCTCATTTTGTCAATAGTTGGTTGTCACAATAGATCACGTGACTGGTTAAGGTATCGAATTTGGATATTATTCTTCAGGCGAGATGCACGAGAACTTTTGCAAACCTATCTTACAATACGACGTCTTTTTTTAAATAGTTTTTCTTGAATTAAGTTCTACACACGAAATGCTATTGACTTGAAGGCGTGTCCTGGTGATGTGGTCAGGATAAAGAGACCACCCTTCCAGTTACGTTTGAAAAGTACCTCAGTATGGTAGAAAAGGAATGAAAAAACCAGGTAGACGTTTTTTCTTCTAGTGTGCAAAAGCCCTAAATGACATAAGGGAAGTAAAACCTTAATTGGTCACGCAATCTGTTGCCATGGAAACTTCAATGGCAAAAAATAACAGGAAAAAGGCCATGGCCAAGTCTTATACTATCACATGTTTTCTTTCCAAGATAGACCACCCCGCTTACTTTCTGAACCAGATACGTGCAGATCCAGTCCTTAATATTCCTGAGAAACACCTTTCACAGTCAGGTATTAAAACTTGATCTGAAAATTAACTATTAGTTAAAATGAACATCATTGCCTCTCTCCTGTCTCTACAAGAAGTAAACGATACAAACCACCAACCAAAACGTGAAGCAAACCTTCACAGAATGCAGTATTGCTAGACCTTTCTAAAACATGTGAACTTCGCAGATGAAGAAATAACCATAACGAACGTTTCAAAACTGTCGCCGAAACAACTACGTGTAACTCAACAAAGTCAAAATGTGACGTTCGTGTTTTTTGATTCGCGGATCGATCCCATTTTCTTTTTAACGGTCTGTTGGTTGTTGATGTAATTATGGTTGTCGACCACAATCGTTACCATGGTATTGAAGTCGAGTTCCTGTTTTAATGGGAAGCCCGCAAAGGTCACGAGTTCTTATATACCAAAACAACTTTTCAGTTAACTCAACGTGTTATGGTACCATGAAACCTAACACAGAAAAACCTGCCAAGGTAGTAAACAGTTCACTTTTTGGGAACTTCTACCCTTAAACGAACATCGTCATCATAGTTCATTTGTCTCTATAGAACTAGAAAATACATACTTTAACACAAAGGGGCGTGAATGTAAGTTACAGTCACGGAATGTACCCGCCTTAGTACTTTTCAGTAATGCTCTTCAACAGAGAGTTAAGAACGTTCCTTCGGACAGTGCGTTCAGTCTGACAAATCCCACAGAGAGGGATCGCGCAGAAAAAAGTCGAAGTTATCCCTAAGTTGGTTGTAGGATCGGTAATTTCTTGCCACTGTCAAAGTGAGATAGCATGTACGTGCTTTCGGGCTGATGGCATTCTCCGTCATAGTTTGGAAGCGGACCAAGATGTTTCTCCCAGGAATAAGTACGTCCGAAGCAGTGCAGAAGCGTACAAAACGTACCGCCATTTTGTCATCCAAATTCCTTGTGTATCGTTTCAACCACCGGACAACTCTTTGCTCTTGAGCATCATTAGCAACTGCCTTCAAGTAACGAGCAACTCTCTGTGGAGTTGGGTTGCACATGTGGTAAATTGCGTCTAACTGATACTCTCGTCGAAGGCCATTCCAAAACTCACCCATTCCTTCTCTCAGCTTAAGAAGAGGCAAGTACGGCTTTGTAACGAGCTCGGATTTCGCTACTTTGATCAGCAATGAACGAAAGTTCTCCGGGGTTGGCATTGTTGATTCTTTAAAGTCATCAAGAATATCAAGGATTTCCTCTAAGGGGAAACGTCCTGTGCCATTTAGGCCAGAAAGAACGCTGTCACGTTCTTTGACGGGAAGAAGCATCAAAAAGGAATCCAAAAGGATCTCATCGCTGACAGAATCAAAGATGGCCTGATGCAGTGACGCTCGAGCAAGCTGAACTGGAAAGCTGCCACACTGAATATAGCTGTGAGTCAGAATTCGTCCGACAAAGACGTAATCTTGGGGTTGCATGGCTGGAGTGACCGAAATTGCAAATTGAGAACTTCCTTCACAGTTTTGGGTCACAAAATTACTCCAGAAGATAGAGTATATCTCCCGAAGAACCCCATCACCGCTTCCAGAGTCTTCATCGAGAAATGCTACCAGTTTCTTTTGGGAAATCTGCGGGTCTTGGTAGATGGCCAACAGTTCCTTGAGGACGTTATGACGACTGACAGTGATAAGCTCCTCTTTCAACAGTTCAGACTTTTGCGCATGTGCTTTCCTCCGCTCCTCTAGCGTTTTAAAGCCTTGTAAAGTATCCTCATCTTCAGTTGTTCCCTCTACTCCATCGTCGTCTTCTAACAGAACCTCTGGAGGTTTGTCACCAACTTCCATAATGGTTGCTTCAGAGAAGGGTAAGGTTTTGTTTGTTTCGCTATCACTTTCTCCACTGTAGAAGGTAATTTCGGTTTCATCCCTCGACAAAGGTATGGCGGACTCCTCTTCAGTCATGGTTAGGACTTCTTTATCAGCGACGGTGACGCTTTCATCTGGGTATATGGGTACCGTGGGGACTTTGGACAAAATGAAGTGTTTGGGTGTTTTACTTAAAGAACCTACCCAATCGTACACTGCTGATATAGTATTTGTCGTGAAAAATGCACGTGTTAAAACACCTAAATGTAGATGGCGCACTGAAAGAACCACCCGAGAATGTGCACTATCAGGCTCTGGTGGAACCCTTAGCTCTCGTGCCTTTCTAAGCATTTCCAAAGCCTCTGCCTCTTTTTCTGCCTTTGTTATTTCCTCTTGGATACGTTCCACTCTGCTTGCCTCCTTCGCACCGTCTATCGTCGCTGATTCAGATACCTGACGCTCGAGCTCGGCGAAGAAAGCACTTCTGCTTGCGCTGCTCCCAATCAGGGCTGACGCTTGATCTTGCTGGTCACCCTCGAAGACAGGCTGTGTAAGACCTTCATCGGAACTGTCGTCGTCAACGGAACTTTTTGTTCTTGACAATAAATACACACCTGGTAGTGTGAAGTCTGTGACTTCTTTGTATTTCTCTGGAGAAAATGGTATTATTTCGGAACCGTCTTCCAAATTCTCTATGTCGCTTGAATTGTTGTCGGCAAGGAGGAAATACATATCATCTTCGTGGCCTTCGTCACTTAAGCCTTTCGGGAAGAACAACTTTTTCGCAATTTGAAGACACTCGTCATAACTCGCAGTCTTGGAAACATCGATGCGGCGTTTTCCCCCACCTCGATCGCTTCTTTTCAGTTTGTACTTTCCATCAACGTAATGTTTCCATCCAAAGTCGAACTTTAATGTGACCTCTTGGCGTACTTTTGATGGACAACCAGTCGAACTAACACTATCACTACTTCTCTTTCCTCGCTTGTTTCGGTTGAGAATCTCTTGAACTTTTTCTACCTTTTCTTGCCTATCAGAAGTCTTAGAGAGGCCTAAGGACTTTGATGTTGACGCTCCAGGCGAACAAAATGCTCTCAGTCGTAGGCGTTCTCCAATGGTACAGACACCCATGGAAGAAAGCTGCTCATCAGACATCAGTAGAACCGCAGACTTATCAACCTAAATAAAAAAGAATGGCCCCTTCAAAATCAATATTTCGCAGACAGAAAATATCAAATCAAATCAAATAACTTTATTATAGTCTCAATCTTTAATCAGGGAATAATTGAAAAAGGAGGGAATACTTGTTGACGCACCGTAGGATATGACCTTTAAGTGACATTTCTCTGAAAAATCGAGACTGAGCACCTGGCAGTTGAAAATATATTCTACAAATTGAAACAAAAGTGGGTTCGAGGAGGCTAAAAGGGGGAAAATCCGAGTTTCTTCTTCTTTAAACTGTAACATACAACCTTCTTGCTTTGTTCAATAGAGTTACAGAGCTCATTCTCCCTCTTATCTTTTAATCTGGTATCTGTGATGGGATGTATTTCTTAGAACAGAGATGAACTTGGGAGAGTTTGTGTGGAGTTTCCAAAAGTGCCAATAAATCATCCCCGAAATGCAATAAGAAGCACTTTTGAAAAGGGGCATTTTCTGTCTTGCCCCACCCAAAACTTTAATTACATCCCATAATTTTGGAGATTTTAATATTTGCGACAGTCGCACTTGAGGAATGTATATTAGGCTTTCATTTGAACCTTAACAACCAAAAAGAGGGGAGTGGAAGTCTGAAACATAGGAATATAAGCTACAAAAATAAGGGGCCCCCCAAAGGTTATGGCTTTTGTCCCATTTTGGACTAAAAATGGGCATAGATATTCATCGTTTTGGTTTCAGAGCGTGAAAATTGGTTTCAATTTTAGAAGCCTAACCTCACAGCATAGCACATTTTTGTAAAAAAAAGAATGGGGTTTGGCAAACTAAGCAGCACACCCTCACCTCAAATTTCGAGGAGTACCCCTCTTGGCCTTCCCATTACTTTCAATGCAAGTACCCTATTCATAATAATAATAATAATAACAATAATAATAATAACTAATAATAATAATAACTATAATTGTACCAGCAAAGCAATAAGTATTAAACACCTTAAGTCCACATACAAGGAGGTCTTTGGGGGCATGATTAATTTGATCTTTGCCAGAGAATGCTGGGGAAATTGACCTGGATTTTTCTTTTGGTCTGGAAAGCATGTGGAGAGTTTCCCATTGTGGAAGTAGAGGGTGAAAGGGTGCTGCTGAGAGTGTGCAGCTCTGATCCTGTTATGGACAAAAAAAGCCCTAAAATACAAACCCTGTTTATGACAACACCCTTTATTCTAGGAAGGAAAAATTACAAAATAAACTCTTCCTTGCACAACATGTTTTAAAGGCCAGCAGATGTCTCTGATCTAACCATATTTAACGATGACAATCATGCAATTGAACCTTGCTTAGGAGAGCCTTCCATAAAATTATATACCCTGCTTGGGACTTCACAGCGGTCAAATGCATGACACATGCATAGTTCCCGCCATAATTTTGCAAAAGAAAACACAGACAAATGTCGACAGTTTCACTTTAACCACAAAACTTAACACCATTTCTGAAAACTTAAGCTTTTTACTTTGAGCATGTGTTCAAAATGAAGTAACGGGCATCCACAAGTTTAATCAGCATGAAATTTTGTTTATCGGGACATTTTGTGTATCATTTTCATACGAACTTCGAGCTCGTAAAAGCCTGAACTGATTCAAACTTCAAGGTTCTGAAAAACTGGAAGTGACCTTGTTTTTTGTGTTTGACCACCATGAAGCTTGGGACAGAGAGGCAAAAAACCATACCCTGTCCAGGAGGAAGGTCCCTGTATAGGCCATATGAGGGAGTTAACCCCCCCCCCCCCCAGGGGGTGGTGCAGGTGAGATGAAAGACCCTGGGAATAAGGTTGTCATTAGCCTAGCTTCTTGTACATATCTAAGCAGGGACATGTTACATGTGTATTTCACCTGCCTTCCAATATAAATTATAATCAACTCTGTTAGTAATTAACGACTCAGAATAAAGAACCTTCTTACCTACTTACTAATTATCAAACTGCTGACTAGCATTCTTTCCACAGAAAGAATGATATAATTTTGTACAATATCAAAAATTCTTCTTTTACCAAATATAGGATTAAATATACAAGTGAAATCCAGGCTTGCTCGGATTTCCAAAGGAATTTGTTTTGAAATATGAGTAATAATTCCTGTGGATGCAGCAGTGGAACATGAGTGACAAGTGAGTAAATTCACCGTCGTTTTTGTTTTCATTTTAGGATATGACTTTAGATGTTATCAGTCTCTAACCAAACCGATTCCTATCACGTCTTATGTGTTGCTTTGTCACTTCCACTGTTTACAAAATAATAATGCCAGTCAGCACTATTTGCTATAGGGCAATTAGTTTTTATATCAACTCAGGATTAGAGCCTGTGCATTTTGTTTGTATTCTTCGATGTCTATAATAAGAAATTTAAATGTGGATATCACTACTCGTGAAATTCTAATAAAATATATTCAAAACTACCTGACAAGTCAGATTTTAGGAAATGTAAACAAACATACAATGAAAGTGCCGTTTGGCATTTTCTCGCAAATAGTTTGTCTTCTATTCTTTCAAAGTTTCATGAAAGTGTCAACAATTTTGGGATTTACATAGTACATGTACAACCTTCACATTCACGTTCCTAAGAAGAGCTGAAATTTATTAAACACAATAATTGCCAGGCAACTCCACGAGAGTAACAAATGTCACGCACTCTTATCGCGTCAAGGCGGCCTGTACTTCTTCCCCAAACAGATTTCAGAGAGCGGTTGGTTAAACAATACAAGCTGAAGCAAAATTGTACCTGGACTTTTACACGCAGTTTTCAAGAGTACGGCGTGGTATTCTTTTGTTCTTGACAGCTAACTGAGATTACAATGGTACAATAAAGGTGGAAGAAACACGACCTTGATAACATATTTGCATATTTTCAAAAAACAAACTTCCATTTTTACAACTTCAACTTCCATTTTTCAAAAAACAAACTTCCATTTTTACAACTTCAACTTCCATTTTTACAACTTCAACTTCCATTTTTCAAAAAACAAACTTCCATTTTTACAACTTCAACTTCCATTTTTCAAAAAACAAACTACCATTTCTACAACTTCGACTTCCATTTTTCAGAGAGCGGTTGGTTAAACAATACAAGCTGAAGCAAAATTGTACCTGGACTTTTACACGCAGTTTTCAAGAGTACGGCGTGGTATTCGTTTGTTCTTGACAGCTAACTGAGATTACAATTTTTCAAAAAACAAACTTCCATTTTTACAACTTCAACTTCCATTTTTCAAAAAACAAACTTCCATTTTTACAACTTCAACTTCCATTTTTCAAAAAACAAACTTCCATTTTTACAACTTCAACTTCCATTTTTCAAAAAACAAACTACCATTTCTACAACTTCGACTTCCATTTTTCAGAGAGCGGTTGGTTAAACAATACAAGCTGAAGCAAAATTGTACCTGGACTTTTACACGCAGTTTTCAAGAGTACGGCGTGGTATTCTTTTGTTCTTGACAGCTAACTGAGATTACAATGGTACAATAAAGGTGGAAGAAACACGACCTTGATAACATATTTGCACCGTTGCATCAGGGAGTACGGTCTTTACATCACACAAACAATCCATTTTCTTTTAGGTTTCGTGATTCGGCCCTTTTTTCAGTAGTTAAAACAATACAGTTTAAGGTTTTTTGATTATTTACATCACAACTGGTAAAGAATACCCGTTCGCTTCAAGCTTATATTCGGCAGACAACTAAGGTTACGCTTACCTTCTCCTTCCGAAAGCGCTCGGCAGTTTGGTTGCCCATATGTTTACAGATGAAATCAGCCACCTGTAAAGAATAACACGACATTCGATAAATCAACTGTCTTCTCTCTTGCTTTCAAAAGACAAAAGGAGCATCAACAGCTTACTTGTTTGCAAGACGATTCCACATCGTTGACGCCGTCAGCAGTGACATCCGCCATCGTGAACATGTGCGCTTGGCAAGGGACTGGAAACAATATTCAAAAAACGAACTTCCATTTTCAAAAAAAACAAACTTCCATTTTTACAACTTCAACTTCCATTTTTCAAAAACAAACTTCCATTTTTCAAAAAACAAACTTCCATTTTTACAACTTCAACTTCCATTTTTCAAAAACAAACTTCCATTTTTACAACTTCAACTTCCATTTTTCAAAAAACAAACTTCCATTTTTCAAAAAACAAACTTCCATTTTTACAACTTCAACTTCCATTTTTACAACTTCAACTTCCATTTTTCAAAAAACAAACTTCCATTTTTACAACTTCAACTTCCATTTTTACAACTTCAACTTCCATTTTTCAAAAAACAAACTTCCATTTTTACAACTTCAACTTCCATTTATCAAAAAACAAACTACCATTTCTACAACTTCGACTTCCATTTTTCAAAAAACAAACTTCCATTTTCACAACTTCAACTTCCATTTTTCAAAAAAAAAACTTCCATTTTCCCAACTTCAACTTCCATTTTCTAAAAAAAAATTTCCATTTTTCATAAAGTTCAATGTCCCTTTGAAGCTTCCGTAGGGAAAACCCCCCATTTTAAGCGTGGAAGTTTGCTTTTAAAGTGTGTAGGAAGTAACTGAGTCCTGTTTTAGATCTGTGGATTAATTTTCAAGGTCATGGCGAGCTGCTGAAAATCACTAAAATTCGCCTGCTTTGAATTCTCAATTTGGCACAGTTTTTCAAGAGAAAGTTTTCCTTCCTGGTAAAACACCAAATCACTTGAAATTCAGAATTCTTGAAAGACAAAATACCATTCTAAAATCAGGTTTAAAAATTAGTTTCGGCCTTTTTATCAGCGCTGAGTACAAGCGCTCTCAAAATCCTGATAATCACAACATTAACCTGTCAACCAGTACAAAACAATAGGCTCGTACCTCCGACCGAATAGCGGCAAACTTGGAATTTTTGCCTTGTTTCCTTTGGTATTTGGATGAAAAGTACAGGATAAAGGTCATATCTAGCTTACCTTAAATAAGATTTTGTCTAAATGCCAGATTTTGTCAAGTTTTAGGTGTACTGTCCAAGGGCCATCTTGACGCGCGGAATCGACCGTTATCTCCTGGTATCTCCAGATTGACTTTCAACTAATGAATAACGACTCTGCCAACACATTTACATCCCTTAACGAATGGCAAACGAATTCTTAAAATCTCCCAGTGTTAATTCCCTGAAGAAACTAAATAACTTTGCAGTGATCTCCACATTCATCTCGGAAACTGCACTGTTATTACGCTCTGATTTAACTAAATTTGTCTGTCACGCAACGGGTTCTGGTCAGGTCACAGGATACGTTTTCGTGATGGATTGCAAAAATGGGGAAAAATGGAAAGATTAGGACGTCTGAAATAACTTAAGCTATGAAAGAAATTATGCAAGATAGAAGGCGTTTTCATCCCAGATGCCGGACTACCTCAATGTAAAAACAAACCGCAGAGATAGCTGAATTTTTTCCATGATTTAAACTAAAGCATATCGAAGGCTAACAAAGAAGGCATCCATTTGTTTTTTACAAGTTTCCTGAAAATTTTAAGTTCACTTTTCTCTACAATCGTAAGTTTTCAATGCGTAGCACTTGACTACAACTGTGTTTGTTTACTCACATTCCGTCCTCCTGTTTGGTGTCATGTTACACCGCCGAAGTTATGCCTGAAATATCTTTCGACTAGTAAAATAGAGTGATACTACATATGACGGGACTATTCATCACACAATTCTGACCTGTGCAAAACAAGTTGCAGATTACATAGATCTACATTTTGTGACGCTCTGGCGAGAGGAAAAAATTGTCACGTGTTCACTAGGAGCAGAAAGTATTAGCTTCCGATAGTCTAAAATAGCAAAAATCGATATATTTTTTTATATCTTTGGCAGAGTTCGACTTTTCAAGAGTTCGACTTTTCAGGTCTAATTAATTTCACGGTGAAGGATTTCAATATTATTTGCAAGCCACCAGTGTTGCGTCGAAGAAGGCGCCTCGAGAAGCTGCCATTTGCGGAAATAATTTTGTTGTTGGAAATCAGGCGCGTGAGAATTTCAGGTGGGCATTATTGGAAACTAGACAGAATGTCTTAAGTGCGGATCGGTTTTGAATAAATGTTCAAAAACTGATAATTTTCGTTAAAAAAAAGAGTGGTACAAGTAACATTTCACGTCGCTTCTTACCTGTTCAAGTTTGAAAACAGTTAACGAATATTTCTCCCATCACTTCTGTATGTGTTGCTTGATAAAAAAAGCACAATTTCATGAAGGCTACATATGTGTAAATTCAAAGAAACCGCTGAACGTCTCAGTTTAGGATGAGTTGGTTTAGAGCGAAAGAAAACTTTATTTTAATCATGTTAATTACAGCCCCTTTCTCGCGTTTCTTTTAAATGCAACCCAACGTTTTTAATCTATTCCAACTGCATCGGTGAAAAAAGTGAAAATTCAGTTTACTTGGTTAGACGCTGTAAGACTGAATAAGACTGCAGAGTAATTTTAAGATCCTACCCCATTGGTAAATTGCTCACATACTCATTTATTATTAATTTTTACGATCTGTAAATCACATCTAAATTGAAACTTGTCGCCAGAAGTATCCACCCGTGTTAAAGAGATACTTATGTGTTTAACGATAAAAATAAAGAGGGAAGCCAACGCAAGAAATCGAATCATAAGAGCGAGTAGAATAAGCGTTTTATTAAATACTCAATTTCGTAATATAAATCTTTGCTGAAATGTTTGGCCATTTTAAACCTACGTCTCCGCAGGGAAAACTTTTGAACGCTGCTACACTTGGCAACATGGAATTCAATTCTCTTATAATGCAAAAAGAGACATTGGGTCATTCGCTAATATCCTATGTGCGGTGCGTGCCGAAACCGGTGAGAGAGCTAGAAGTTCGTTAACTGCGACTGAGAATTTAAAAAAAATTCATTACTCAAAGTTGCACCTACCGTTTGGAGTAAAAATATTAGTCGTCATGTCAAAGATCTTCGTGGCAGAATAGTATAATTTACAAAGGGCGTGATCTGATTCGTTGAATATGTTACTATGGGTTCGTCTCACGTGGAATAACAAGAGACTTTTAGTTCTGAAGCAAAGCCTGAAGGAACGCTGTCTCCATGAAGGGAAAATATAACCTTTGTTAAAAGCTTATCAAAGTGGTTTAGGTTTTAAACAGTGGATGAGTGAAAAGTGGCATTCGTTTTGTGCTCTGGATATTGTTTTCTGTCAACTAAAAGGCAAACAACCAAGCTTATCAACGTGGTTTAGGTTTTAAACAGTTGGATGAGTTAAAAATGGCTTTATTTTTATGCTCTGAATATTGTTTTCTGTGAACTAAAAAGCAAAGAACCTGTAAATCTGCCGGGAGTTTCCTAGAATAGAAAACCACCAGAAAGGAGCCTTGACATGTGCCACGTTTTTTAAAGTAAACAGCTTAACAATGAACTTGGCTTGGCTGTTTACTAAGTAGTGAAGTCAAGTAGTGAAATTGTAAGGAAATATTAGATGTTTGTCACCACTGGGGCTTACTCTTTTACTCCCAAGAGTGCCTAAAATCAATATTCAAGACGAGTCCCGAATTACATTTTGTACAATACTAAAATATAAATAGTACCATGTGAAAGTACTGCTGACGAGGTTTCATTTGAGCGGTTACACCATAGGATTTGATCTCTTGTACAGGCTCAAGTGTTATGAGAGTCACCTTAATGTCTCCATATCTGACTCTGGGATTGAAAGGGTTAGTAGTTTAGGTAAGGGGGCCGCTGGAACACTAGTCAAATTTTCAGCTAAATTTGACTGAAAAATTCCCAGTCAAATTTTTATGCATTTGATTGATAAAAGCACGGAGCGCACCAGTCAAATTTCCCGACCCCTATTTTTTAAAAAAAAATCTAACCAAAACTTCAGACAAATTCCCAGTTAAAATTCACCAATTCCCCCACCCTGGATTTTTCCGTGACCGTAAGCATAACTTCCCACACCATTTTCATGAATATATCTTTTATCGTCGAAGCAGCTGAGTGATATTTTATCCACCACATAGCTCCCAATTTGATGTTTTTCACTTTTAATTACTCTCATCTCGTGACGCATCTTCTTTTTGTTGAAAAGAACGTCCTTGTAATTATCGTGTTGTATTTTTTACTCGCGTGACTTCTTACAACAGGGACTTTCCCGAGGAAATGAGTCATCAGATTGTTATGTAATAACAGATGAACTTGTATTTGAAGTAAAGTTTGTTAGTAAAGTTTGTTAGTAAAGTTTGTTATTTCTTAGAAAAGTAGACTTGTGCTATATAATGAATGAAAGAATATCTATGGCACTCTATATTCAATTGACAGTAACAGTTCCACATTTTTTATAACCGAAGCCAGTTCCACACCCATATGACCAAACGCTAGTACTAAATTGATATTTATTGTCTGTGTTCGAGTTGCTTTGGTTGAAGTGTAAGTGATTGATTGAGTTAAATGGTCACTGTGTTTTATTTTTAAAGAAATAGGCGTATATCGTCTTTTGAGTTTGAAATAGAGCACTGTTATAGTTAATATGTGGCTATGATTTGGAATAATTATTTTGTCACAACCATTCAATAAAAATGTGTTCCCGTTTTTCGTATTCAAAATCCCATTTATGTAATGAACGGATCCACGCAAACGATGTCCGTTTAAAGATAAATCTGTTTCCATCACCAATTTTCCGTTCTCAATTACAAAAGCGGTGTCATAGACACTTGGGTCAACGTTTGAAATTGTTTCTTTTACACCATAAACAATAAGATGTCCAATTGTTAAAAGTGATGGAAAAGTAACGGTACCGTGTAGATCGAGATAAATAAATTGTGGAGGTGAGCTACCCCATCGGTGAAAATTGATAACTGTTTTGGTATAGTTTTCGAATGTTTTTGTTGCATAATTAGAAATTGAAATCGTAGTGCCTTGCACTGCCACACTCAACTCACTCATTTCCGGCGGAAACCATTCAACTACCAAAGTATAGTATCCAACAGGAAGTTTATAAAGGTTAAAACCGAGGCGTGATTGGTACTGGTTTGGTGAGCTTTTTTGAAACAGGAGTTTAAGTTGGTAAGCTTTTTTATTAATTTGATGTGGAGATTTGGAAAAATCAACAATACCCAAAACCTGAATATTTAATTCACTTGAAGATTCGTCGTCGTTTTCCATCAAGTATCTGAAGGCGTCTTTTTTTTGTCCTGAATTAATAATCTGAGTTTCATGAATTTTTTGGGTGACAAGATTTCTCAAATCTGTTATTTCATTTTCCATTAACTCAACATTAACTGCAGATTTCGAATTTTTTGAATCGGTTTGTAAGTTAATAATTTTATTGTTATTTAAATTCAAGTCTCCCGACATACTTGTTGTGCCATCAAGTTTGAGATAATTTTTTTGCGAGTTAGTGATTCTCTGAGTGATATATTCTACAGTAGCAACGTCTTTTTGGTTTACTGGAAATTTGACATTGGTGATCGCATTATCTTTCATATCAATAGTAGTGTCCTTATCTAATTTTTTCACAAGCTGATTATCAACATATTTTTTATTTACTCCATGGTCTGAATTAACTGGGTCTTTGATATTTGTTATGAAATGGTTGTTCATGTCTAAAGATTGTAGCATAGACCCACCTTCTTTTTTACTCAAAAATATATTTCGAGCTGTGTTATAAGAAATGGCTTTATTCGTGTTTCCATGAATTGGGTACAGCTGTGGTTGTAAAATTAGGTCTCCGTTCATAGTTGCTCCTGTCTTTTTCACAAACTGAGTTGTATCCGCACTTGGAATCTTAGCTATTTCACTATCTAACTGGCTTTTTGTGACCACATCATTATTATTGGTTCCTTGTTTTACATTCACTAATTTTTTATTCTGCATATCATAATCATTATTAGCATCTAATTTAAATCCAATACCAGGTAAACCTCTGAGACCTCTCGAATTCATAAAATGATTAAAATTCAATACTCCGTTGTAAAAACTCATTTATTAACTCTTCAGATTATTTTAGTGAAATTTTTTGCGTTGAATTTTCGTGGTTTATCAACATATAGAAAAGTATATGGTTCATTTGTTGCTAAGAGATAGTCGTCTTTCTTAACGTTCAATTCTTGACATATCCTACTCTGTTCATTCTTGCTTGGAAAATCGAAAATGCAGTGATGGGAACAGTTTAATCTGATGGTTTTGTCTGTATTGTAAAAAGACTGAGACAGATAGATACAGCTGCAATTTTTATTTCGAGAGTTCGTGAAATAGTTTCGTATTTCTCGATCATTTTTCACTCCAGTGTTCAAGTAATCATCGAAAATGATTAACTTTTGGTTTCCATCATCCATGTTAGGTAAAGGAATTATCTCACCGTTGCTAGCTTCAATGATATTATAACCATATTTTTTAGAAAGAGGTTCAAATTTTTTCAACAAATATTGATACTTGTTTTGCTGTAAGTTTTTAGCGTATAGATAAATCTTATCAAAAAATAATAGGGGTTTGTTTATCATGTGAAGTAAAAGATTGGTTTTACCACTTCCACTAGGAGCGCAGATTAACATTCTGAAGCATCTATCTGGCATGAAAGGATGTAATTGGGTGAAATTACTGTCTTTATCACCTTTCACATCATAGTTTGGTATTTCCATTTTATTAATTCACAACAGAATTTTTTCTCAATAATTTTATGCAACACGCCATGCGGCACGCCATGCGACACGCCAAGCGACACGCCATGCGACACGCCATGCGACACGCTGTGCGAGCTTTTTTTTATATTCAATAACCCAAAAATAATATTTTTTTATTTCGATTAAATAAAATGAGTCTCCTCAAGTGGAAAGAAATGGCTGTAAAAAGATCGAAAATAGGTCAAGATGTCAATACTATTAGGGAAACGCTAAAACAAAAGAAAATAACCGATACAATGAGTGATGTTGAAGCAGAGAAGCTTTTCAAACCAATAACATCCAGTTTGAAGGAGTTGACGCAACCTCAACCTTTTAAAAGACGGTTGCAAAGGAAAAAAGTAGAGGTTCCAGATTATGGTATCAATATAGATGATGAAGGAATACCAGATTACAATCTTGAAGATTTGTTTGATGAAGGGGTTGAACCACAAAATACAAAACAGCTTGTTCCAAAACCACCCTCTTATGATGATGTTCTAAAAGATTTGGAAGCAGGAAAAAAGAAAATATACGTCAATCCTGAGTATATGCAACAACTTGAAGACCCCCCAGAATATGAAGAAGATGAAGTTCCAGATTATGAGATTTTTGAAGAAGATAGAATAAATGAGACTTTAGATGAACTTGGATTGGCCAACTATGATGACATTGAAGCACAACTCGAAAGAGAAGATATGACAGAAAAAACAAGGCATTCTTTCTTGTCAAAGAAAATCGAAAATGCGGTCAAGAAAAGACAACAACTTCCAGGTTACAAAACACACATTACAAAGCAGTTGAATAAAGGTTTGATAAGCCAATCTGAAGCACAGTTCAGAAGAAAGGTCATCGACGACGCTCGAAAAGTTCTCAATGATTATATCAACTTTAACAAAAATAAGTTGAATAGTATCAAAGGCTCTGGTCTCAAAAGAAAAACAACAAAGCGGGGTGGAAATGTAAGTGCTGTTTTCATCAACCCTGAAGAAGCTCTCAAAAAGTTAGTATTAATAATGGGATCAATTGATGCTGGCAATAATAGCATAGAGCTAAGAAACACAGGTGTTGCTATTCTTGATATTTTATTGAGAAATTACATAATTAATAAAGATAAATATAACAAAATTTATAAAAACTTTTTCATGTGAATATATTAAAATGCAAACAACATTAGTATTATCTTCTCATAACGTTAAGAAACAAACAAAAAATAAGCCTAGTGATTTCACAATCAGATATAATCAACCAATAATACTTGATCCAAACAGACAATATGAACTTGGTTTAGGTCGAATTATATCCATGTCTTTCACATGGTTCAATATCACATCAGAGCTGGACAACCAAAAAATAAAATACTCTTCTGATGGTGGAAAAACTTGGAAAGATATAACCTTCCCGCCAGGTACATGGAATTATGTCAGTTTCAATAATTTCATCAAAGAAAAAACAAAAATAAAGACTTCAAGCACGACTTCATATCCAATAACCTTGAAATTTAACAACACAACTTTCAAAACAACAATAAATCTGGCAACAAACTATCAACTAGACCTCACAACATCAAATTTCAGAGATTTAATTGGTTTTAACAAAAGAATTTTAACCAGTTCTGAAAATGTTGGTGACTACACACCAAATCTCAGTCAAGATACAGAGATTTTGAATATACATTGTGATCTTATTTCAGAGAGTCTTGTTGATGGGGATGAGACAGATATTATTTACACCTTTGGAACAAATGATTTGCAACCATCTTATGCTTTCACTAAAGAGCCTTTGAGAGTTCAATATTATCCAGTGAATAAGTATATCATAAACACCCTGCGGATATACATTACTAATGGTAAACGACGAATAATAGATTTGAATGACGCAGATACATCATTTTCTCTGATTTTGAGAGAAAAAAAAAATAAAAGATAATTATAAAATGCCAACCTATAATTACAAACGAATTTTTCATCCAAGTCTTGGAAGATTTGTTTACAAACATAAAGGATCAGGTTTAATTGTGGATAATATTTTCAAACCAATGAAAATGATTGTGGATAAAGTTTTAAAACCTGTTGCTAAAAAAGCTTTGAAATCGGGGATAGAAAGTGCTGGTGATAAACTTGGTAAAAAAGTTGTTGAAAAAGTTGCTGAAAAATCAGGCCATCTTTTCATAAAAGACCTTCAGTCTTCAGGAAAACAAGTTCCAAAAGCAACAAACAAACAAAAAGAAGAAGAAGATTACAACGTGATATTGAATAGATTGATTTCCGGAAAAGGTATAAAAAAAAAAAAATAAAAAAGTTTTAAACATATAAATAAAAGATGACTTTCAGAACAAGTGATAAACTGCAGAGATATGAAATGGTTAGATTCTCTCTTGATAATATTATTGAACAACCTGGAAACAACAATTGTCAGAAGAAAACAGGATATAAATTCACAATAACAGACAGATCTACTCTTTTTGATTATTTCAACGGATATTTTGAGGTTTCCAAAGAGCTTCAAAAGAAAGCTGATGGATCTGGTTTCGCAGCTGCTGATCGAATTTCAATAATTAATGGAGCACATTCTCTCATTAAACACATGGTTATCAAATCTGCTGGTAAAATAGTCTATGATAGTGATGACGTTCATAGAATTGTAAATGCTAAAAATTTGTTGGAGTATAGTGATGATTTCAGCAGGTCAGTTGCTAAAAATAGTTTTTGGTATCTTGACACAGAGGATTCAACAGCAAATACGAATTCGGGTTTTGAAGAAAGGCGGCTTTTAACTCAAGCGAAACAAAACAATGGTGGTGGTGGAGCCAAAAGCGTGAATGAGATCATTCCGTTGAATAGATACAGTTTCTTTGAAGAATTGGAAGATAAGATGCTTCCTCCAATGCAGCTTACATTCGAACTGGACTTGAATGATGATGATGAATTGATTCACAAAGCAGCTGCTGCTGATGATGGACGAGTGGTTGTAACTCGATTTCATCTTTGGCTTCCAAGAATGGTTCCGAAAGATAGTGCATACGGTGAATTTGTGAAAGATTTTCTCAAACCAACCAAATGGACGTACATGAAAGATATGTATATTCAGAGTGCAAATACAAGAGCAGTTCAAAACATGTTTCAGATTAGCCCAGCCATTGACAATGTTAAACATGTATTCATTTATCTACAGAGAACTAATGGTCCAAACAATGAGGAATCTCAGAGAACTCCTTACATTTTTGATACTTTCAAGCTGAATTCTGCAGATGCCAATAGCTCTCTTGCATCATGTCGTTTGGAGTATGGAAATAGTATTTTTTACCCTGAATTGGAGTACGATGCTGATTCAAAAGTAAGAATCTTCAATGATCTAATGTCTTATGCTTTTCGAAAGAATGACCTGAATACAGGAACGCAGTTAAATGTTCATAATTTTGCATCTCTTTACGGTCTTGTCTATTTTGATCTAACCTACCAAAAAGAGGCTATCACAAGAGACCCAAAACAACTGATTTTGAACTACAGATTGAATACAGCGCCATCAGCTAATGTGAGAGCTCATGCTATCGTATTTTACGAAAATGAGGTTATTGTCAACAATGTTGGAAATGAACTTATGATTGTCTAATTCAAAAAATATTTCCTGAATTTATTTTATTTCGTGAAATAAAATAAATATGACTCAATTGTATGAGATAAACGTTACGCTTTCTGAGAATCAAAAAATGAAACTAAGTAAAGCTTTTCACAACCGTGAAACAATCACCCTGAGGTTAACAAAAGATGCCTTAAATGGAAGTGATACTCTTCTTGTTCCTTCAACAACTGTTAAAAGGTTGGAAAAGAACCGAGCTATGAATAAGGGAATGGAAATAAAACTGGCCAAGACAAATATTAGAAAACAGGTTGGTGGTTCACTTTTGAGTTCAATCTTGACACTTGGTCGAACTTTTGGACCAACATTAGCAAAGACTCTAGGATTATCAGCTCTCGCTGGTGCCGCTTCTGAAGGAGCATCTCAGATTGTTAAAAAGATATCTGGAAAAGGTTCACAGACAGGTGGTTTTCTCATTCCAAATTCTAAAATAGATCAACTCATCGCTCATAAACATCTATTGAGTAATAAACAGAAAAAAGATATTCTCAATGCCTTGCAAACTGGTTCTGGTGTTCATATAAAACCAACAAAAGTACAAACAGGTGGGTTCTTAGGCACTCTTCTTGCATCAATCGGTATTCCACTAGCTCTTGAAGCTTTCAAAAAGATGACGGGTTCAGGAGTTCCCAGAATTGGAAAACCTCCTAAAAAAAATGGTGGATCAGCCCCCAGATTGGGAGCGTACGAACCACTACCTCCATTTTTTGGAACATGGGAAGAAAACTCTTTTTCTGGTGGAGGGAAAAAAAAAAAGTTGGGAAATGGGTTGCTTCTAGGGAAAAACAGTCCATTCAATGGGATTCCACTCCTCGGAACAATTCTTTAAAATTCCACAAAGACATACCCTTGAGCAATCACGATTTGTTAAAATGGTGTCGTCATCTTAAAATACCAATAGACAAAGGTGGTGTGTTGTCAAAAGACCAAACTGTTCCACACAACCACAAAATGGCGCTTTTCATTTTCAATCTTGAGCCGTCATATATGAGTGGAAGTCATTGGGTCGCAACATATGTCAAGAATGGGAAAATTAATTATTTTGACAGCTTTGGATTACCCCCATTTCAAGAAATTGTAAATCACGCAAAGAAAAAAAATCTCACTCTAATTCATCAAAATAACCAGATACAAGCCTTGAATACAACGACTTGTGGATACTTTTGTTTATACTTTTTGAATGAGATGAATAGAGGTGCGTCATATTTTAACCTTTTGCAAGTCTTTGATGTTCATGATACCACGAAAAATGAGAGATTCATTGAAAGATATTTTGAAAAAATTAATATGTAACCATATTGTAAATGAAAACGTATTGCGTGAAACAAAGAAAAGAAACTGAGTGTGTTGAGCCTTCAGGCTATAAATATGCAAAAAACGGTCGACTCATGTTTTTTTGCACATGTGCTGAATGTGGAATAACTAAAACTAGATTCGTGAAACAAACGGGAAACTAATTAGCCCGTCTGAAGGGGCGGGCATTCTGAATACAATAGCATCAACCGGCACTGATATGTTAATTCAACACGGTATTCCTTGGCTTGGAAAAAAAGCAGTTGAAATGGGAAGATATTATGGATCAGAAGCCTTGAGAAACCCAAAACTACAGAAAAAGGCTCTCGATTATGCTTTGGAAAGAGCAACTCCTTTCATTCAAAAAACAGGATCAGAGATGCTTGATCAATTATCCACTAAAATCAGACCAAATAGAAAGTATAAAACCGACAGAAAGGATTTGGATGGAGGTGGGCTTGACATTCATAAAATGATTGGAAAACTCCCTAAACCAAAAGGGGGTTGGACTCTTCCAGGGCATCGATACACAGGCCCCTATAACGATCTTGAAAATCAGGTGAGATGGGATCCAAAAACAGGAGAGATACTCGAGATATATGACAAACCAACGGGTAAGACCGATGCCATAGCGATGCAGCATGATGTTGATTATTCAGTTTGTAAAGATGATAAAAAATGTAAGAACAAAGCCGATAGGAAAATGGTCAAAGCGTTGGATTCTGTTCCTTATAATGAGAGACAATGGGGTCATTGGATGGCACGAAATATTATTGATAAAAAGCAAAAACTTGGTCTTGGTTTAAACTGAAAAGGCCGTCGAGTGAAGAAAACTGGCAAGAAAAATTAGCAGATGAGCTTCATAAACCGATAAAGCGTAACTTCACCCGGCGGCGGGTAATTGTAAACCATATTGACGAGATATGGTGTTCAGATATCGTTGAGATGCAAAAATTCAGTCGATGGAATAAGGGTTATAGATATCTTCTCATGGTACTCGATGTGTTTAGTAAATACGGTTGGATCGTCCCATTAAAAGATAAAAAGGGTGAAACCGTTATGAATGCATTCAAAACAATATTCAAAGAGGGGCGTAAACCACAATATCTTTGGACTGATAAAGGGAAAGAGTATTACAACAAACATGTTAAGGAACTACTTGATAAGAATAAAATAACCTTGTACTCAACTGAGAATGAGGAAAAGTCGTCAGTTTGCGAAAGATGGAACCGTACAATTAAAACCAAGATGTGGAAGCAGTTTACTGTTCAAGGTAATACACAGTATCTTGAAATGTTACCCAAATTAGTGAAACAGTATAACAATACCAGACATAGCTCTATCAAAATGACGCCCATAGAAGCCAGTAAAAAGAAGAATGAAGGAGTTGTTTACTTTAATCTATACGGTGATATGAAGCCAATCTCAACAAAGTCAAAATACAGAGTCGGTGATAAGGTTAGAATATCTAAGTACAAACGTCCTGTCTTTGATAAAGGATACACAGCCAATTGGACAGAAGAAGTTTTTACAGTTGACAAGATACAATACACCAATCCGATCACTTACAGACTCAAAGATCTCAGTGGTGAGGAGATATCAGGTTCTTTTTATGAACGGGAGATGCAGAAGGCTGTTCAAGACGTTTACCGTATTGAGAAAGTAATTCGACGAGACGCTCGAAAAGGTAAAGCTTTGGTGAAGTGGAGCGGTTACCCAGAAAAATTCAATTCCTGGGTAGATATAAACGATCTGATTTAAAAAAATATTGTATTATAATAAAATGGTAACATATATGACTTTTCAAGAGCTTAGAAAAATGGCTGTTGGAAAAAAAATCAAAAACGCGCATAAGTTCTCAAAAGCAGAGCTGGTAAAAATGTTAAATCTTGGTGAAGAAGTGTATAACAGACCAAGTAACGCAAGGGAGGTGTTAATTACCAATGTTGGCACACAGGTCGTCACAAAATGTAAAAGCATCAATCAGTGTTCAAAAGTGGTGGGTAAAAGTTCTGGTTTGGTTCATTATTTCGTAAATTGTGGAAATGAGTTTGTGGATAAGGATGGAAATAAGGTCAGATTGTCTTTTGCTTGAACTTTCTCATTTCATGAAATGTGAAATGAGAAATAAATTTAAAAAATATTATATTATAATAAAAGAAGAATGGATTTACAAATATTTCCTAAGTTGAAAGCCTTTGCGAATAACCTTTGGTTGAGAGGTTATTCACACTTGAGAAAAGCGTTAGATACCACAAAAAATAAGATAACAAATATTTTCAGCAAGTCAACACCAGCACTAAGACAACCCCCTAGCTTATCTGGTAAGATCAAAGTTCCCATCCTCAAACCAACAGTTGTCACAACAACACTCAAAAAGCTACCAAATCTAATTCAAAAAACGACTGAAAAAGTTATCAATTGGGCAAAGTGGCTGAAAAATGTTGATAAAGTGATTGAAGAGCAAACTGAACAAACTGAAGAACAAACTGAAGAGCAAACTGAACAAACTGAACAAACTGAAGAACAAACTGAAGAACAAACTGAACCAACTTTCACACAGAAAGAACAAGCCATGCGAGGGTTTACAAGATCATATGAAATTGGTCTCACAAACAGACAAGACCCATTAATTCAACTTCAGAACACCCGTTCAGTAATTAAGAACAATCTATCAAAGGTTCTAAATGAAATGAAAGGTCTCAAATTCAATGAAACGTTGAAGATTACGTTTGAAAAACAGAAAGGAGATGAGTTGATTGAAAAGACAGCTTATTTCAATGCAAAGCCACAAACAGTAACAAACGAGACAGTGATTGCAAACTTGTTGCAGATAACACAACAACAGATTGTAAATATGATTCAACAATGGATTTCAGAAGGATCAGCATGGATTATTAAATCGGTTGATGGTCATTTCATCAATGTTGTAAGGTACAGACCACTCAGAGGTTCTTCATATATTCCATTACCCAAAGAGCTGCAGAACCCAGCTAAAGGGATTATAAACATGAAAAATAATGACGATGAATGTTTTCGGTGGTGTCACATTCGTCACCTCTTGCCACAGAATAAAAATCCACAGAGAATAAAAGAGTGTGATAAAAAATATGTAGAAAAATTGGATTACTCGGGAATTGAGTTTCCCGTTTCTGTAAAACAATACAACAAAATAGAGAAACAAAATAATATTCGTGTTAATGTCTTCGGTTATGAGGAAAGACAACGGTATCCAATTTACGTTTCTAAAGAAAGGTTTGACTCTTGTTTGAATCTGCTCTTAATAACCAAAGGAGAGGTAAAACATTATTGTTTATTAAAGGATTTCAATAAATTTATGTACAATCAAACGAAACACAAAGAAAGAAAGCATTTCTGTATGTACTGTCTTCAATGTTTAAGCTCAAAAGAGCATCTTGAAAAACACAAAGTCGATTGTGTTGAAATTAATGGAAAACAAGCCATTAAAATGCCAGTATCCGGATCAAAAATTGCGTTCAAAAATTATCGTAAACAGTTACCAACACCTTTCGTGATTTATGCTGATTTTGAAGCCATCACCGAAAAAGTTGGTGAGAAAGCTCCGCAAAAATCCCACACCGAACAATATCAAAAACATACGGCTTGTGGATATGGTTATAAAGTTGTTTGCTTTTATGACGATAAATTTTCAAAACCAATCAAAATTTACAGAGGAGAAATGGTCATTCACAAGTTTTTGAAGGATATGTTGGCTGAAGTTAAATACTGCCGAAAGGTTGTGAATGACCACTTCTCAAAACCTCTCGAAATGACAGACGAGGATGAGGAAAGTTTCCAAAGAGCTGAAGAATGTCACATCTGCAAGGAACCTTATACCGAAGATGATAATGTTAAAGTAAGAGATCACTGTCATGTCACCGGCAAATACAGAGGCTCAGCACACCAGAGTTGTAATCTAAATTTCTCATTGACTAATAAGATACCCGTGGTGTTTCACAATCTCAAGGGGTATGACAGTCACTTTATAATGCAAGAGATTGGTGATATTGTGAAAAAGAATGCGTATTTTGATAAAGAAGGAAATAAACATGAGATGAGCATAAATGTAATTCCCTGTAACATGGAGAAATACATGGCCTTCATGCTGGGTTGGAACCTTGTGTTCATCGATAGCTTTCAATTCATGAGCTCGTCATTGAGTAATTTGGTGAATAATCTTCCTGATGAAGCGTTCAAACACACAGAACAAGTATTTCAAGGTGAACAATTGAGTTTGATGACAAAGAAAGGTGTCTATCCTTATGACTATATGAATAGTTTTGAAAAGTTTGAGGACAGCAGGTTGCCGAAGAAAGAAGATTTTTTCAGTATTATGAATAATGAACATATCACAGATGAAGAGTATCAACATGCACAGAATGTTTGGAATGAATTTGGTCTATCATCAATGGGAGAGTATCACGATCTATATCTCAAATCAGATATTTTGTTGTTGACTGATGTTTTTGAAAATTTCCGCAAAGCATGTCTACAATACTATGAATTGGATCCTGCTCATTATTTCTCAACACCTGGTCTGAGTTGGGATGCAATGTTGAAAATGACAAAAACTAAATTGGAGTTGATAAGTGATGTTGATATGTTTCAATTCATTGAAAAAGGTTTGCGTGGTGGAATCAGTTACATCACCAATCGATATGGAAAGGCAAACAACAAGTATATGGTTTATCACAGTCCAAAGGATGCAACAAAATACATCGTCTATCTGGATGCAAACAATCTATATGGTTGGGCAATGATTCAATATCTTCCAACAGGTGGGTTTGAATGGTTGACTGGAGAAGAGGTGGATTTATCCAAGTATAATGATGAGTCTGAAAAAGGATTGATATTGGAGGTCGATTTGGAATATCCAGAGGAGTTGCATGATCTCCACAACGACTATCCTCTGGCATCAGAAAAAATCAAAGTAACTGAAGATATGTTGTCACCTTATTGTCGAGAAATTGCTGAAAAATTTGGAGTAAAGGTTGGACTGGTTGAAAAGTTGGTGCCGACGTTGTCAAATAAAGAGAGATATGTTTTGCATTATCGTAACTTGCAACTCTATATGTCTTTGGGGTTGAAACTAACAAAGATTCATAGAGCTCTCGAATTCAATCAGAGTCCATGGTTGAAACCTTACATCAATTTTAACACAAAAAAGAGAGCAGAGGCAAAGAACTCTTTTGAAAAGGATTTTTTCAAGTTGATGAACAATTCGGTGTTCGGAAAGACAATGGTGAATCTGAGAAAGCGAAAGGACATCAGACTTGTGACTGATGAAGAAAAACTTTTGAAGTGGGCCAGCAGACCGAGTTTCGTGAGCAGCAAAATATTTAATGAGGATTTAGTTGCCATTCATAAAACTAAACCAACTTTAACATTGAACAGTCCGACATATGTTGGAATGTGCATCCTAGACTTATCAAAAACATTGATGTATGATTTTCATTACAATTACATCAAAAGTAAGTATGGTGATAAAGCTCGGTTGCTGTTCACAGATACTGACAGTCTGACCTATGAAATTGAAGCAGATGATGTTTATCAAGATTTTTGGAAAGACAAACATCTGTTTGATAACAGTGATTATCTGAAGAATAGCCCGTTTTTTGATGACTCAAACAAGAAAGTCATTGGTAAATTCAAGGATGAGGCTTCAGGAATCCCAATTGTGGAGTTTGTTGGTTTGAGGTCAAAAATGTATTCTTACATGAAAGACAATAAACAGGGTAGTCGCACAGCAAAGGGAATAAAAAAGAACGTGATAAAACAACAGTTGCGACACGATAATTACAAAGATACGCTTTTCAACAAAAAGAAGATGCGTCACGAGATGAGAGTAATTAAAAGTGAAAAACATCAAATTGGGAGCTATGTGGTGGATAAAATATCACTCAGCTGCTTCGACGACAAAAGATATATTCATGAAAATGGTGTGGGAAGTTATGCTTACGGTCACGGAAAAATCCAGGGTGGGGGAATTGGTGAATTTTAACTGGGAATTTGTCTGAAGTTTTGGTTAGATTTTTTTTAAAAAATAGGGGTCGGGAAATTTGACTGGTGCGCTCCGTGCTTTTATCAATCAAATGCATAAAAATTTGACTGGGAATTTTTCAGTCAAATTTAGCTGAAAATTTGACTAGTGTTCCAGCGGCCCCCTTACCTAAACTACTAGGGTTAAAGGGAAAATTCGAGTTCCTAAAATTTTTATCAGTTATTATTACCAAGAACTGCATTGTTAATTCGATTGTTTACACAGGGTGTGATATCTGCAACTAAAAGCACGACGGAGAATGTCCCATGCACGGCCCTCTACACTCCCTCAGAAAGCTTGTTAGCGCCGGTCAATCCCACAGTCCTTTGGAAAATGGATCCATTCTTAAGTTTCCTGACGAGGTCTGCTTGTGCACATCCAGCATCCCTTACGTCGGCTATGGTGTATGTGCCAGGAAACGAATTCCCTCGGGGACCTGGATCGGACCGTACGAGGGAAAGCTGGTACGACCGGAAGACATCAAAGTTGAAACGGAGACAGAGTATATGTGGGAGGTACTAAACTACGTGCTAAACTAGCTAGATTAAACTAAACTTTTCACTACCATAAGCGTTCTAGTACCAAACGAGAAAAGAAAAACCAAACGTATTTCATGTGATATCTTAAAAGAAACAGCACCATAAGAAATTCCTCCTCGACATCGTTCATTCGAATGGTCACTCTTAAAATGTGTCATCCACAGACAGAAAAGCCAACTACAATTCCTTGTACATCAAAACAACTAAGACTATGGTGACCATCGGCTTTGTCGATTCTCGTTGATTTTCGAATACTTTGCACACAAGCAGTTTCCCTGAAGTGTAAATTAGTCTCCTAAATTAGTCTGCTGTCAGTCAATCACAACACATAAAGAGGGAACAACGAACACCATCCTTATGTTTTTTCTTCTCAGGTCTTCCACGACGGTCAAGTCAGCCATTATCTCGATGGCAAAGACGAAGCCAACTCCAGCTGGATGAGGTTCGTTCGATGTGCGCGGCACAAAAAAGAACAAAACATGGTGGTTTTCCAATACCATGGCTGCGTGTACTACAGAACCATCAGAGAAATTCTTCCTGGTCAGGAGCTTCTTGTGTGGTACGATACCAGATACTCACAATTTATGGGGGTACCTGTGGCACTGAGCGACTCAGGGAGTAGGGGTAAGTAGGTTTCGTGTCTGGTATTTCTTGAAAAGAAAGGCTGGCTAATCCAGCATAGTAGCATCTTTTCCTATTTAGATGTATCAGTTCCAGGTAGTTCATCAATCTAGTCCCTAGGGTTTCTTGGATTAAACATGGCGACGAGAGAAGTCCCTGTCAAATGCCAGGTTAAGCCCTCCAAAACTAGTCTCTGGGCTTTTCCAGCCCTCACAGATTGAAAAAAAAACAAACAAACAGAAACGAAACAAAAAGAAAAAAAAAGGAAAATAAAGAAAGAGCCCGGACTTGAGATTGAAGGTTTTTCAAAATGTTAAAGTTTTGTTATTGAAAAGGCAGATGGCTCACTATTGGTTTATTTGAAAATAACGTGAACCACTCTTTCTTTAAGGACCTTCTCTTGCAACCATAAGGATAGTACTGACCTAAGATTGTAATAGATAGTTTTTATTTATTCTTCGTCGAAATCTAGAAAAATGACGTTCCTGAACACCACATGATTGTGGCGCTGTTTGCCCGTGTCTAAATATCAGTTGCGGCAAAAATTATTCTTATTTGATTTGATTTGATTCAATTTCATTTCATTTGATTTGATGACCATGAAACGCTAAAGCAAAAATATTTTGTTAAACTTAGTTCTTGCCCAGTTAACAAACTACTAAGACTGTGCTAAAAAATGTTTACGATGTAAATAAAACAAACATTAAAATTTATTTATCAAATAATTTTTGTTTCTACCGATAGGTGTTCATCCACCTCGTGATCTTGTCGCACAGGAGAGATCACGTGCTAGAGGCGACAAAAACGAGTTGATTGAGCCAGCAGTCAGACGAAACTTCACAGATCATGCACCGGCTCAAAGAGGCCGGCCTCCTTTGAGGAGGAATGAGTCCGAGCCAAGCAAATCAGATAACGACCAATTAATTTTAAGAGAAGAAAGAAGACCAGCTTCATATCGAGGTAGAGGCTACAGGCAACAGACACGAACGCCCGTGCGCTTCGATCCAGCGGATGACTTCACCTGGAGATGCAATCAGTGCTTTAAAGCGTTTACAAACCGAGAACAGCTTGAAGTTCATCAGTGCAACGGTATTGGAAGCGGAAAAAACCTGACTTGTACACAGTGTAGCCAGTCTTTCTCTCATCCACTCGAGTACCGCACCCACGTGGACACACACATTAACGAGCGACCTTTCAGATGCGGCTACTGCGCAAGCACGTTTGCAAGTGCGGCTTTGTTAAACCAGCACGTGCGCGTTCATATGACGGAAGGGGCTCTGGGTTCCATGAAGCCTTCACCAAGGCAAGACAGAGCGAGCCAAGACTTCCATTTTTGAAAATCTTTATGGATTGGTAGTCTATAGAAACTTGCTTGATGAACTCTTTATTTTTAAAGGGCCGTTTCTATTTAAATTGAAAATTATCCAATCAATGAAACTGTAGTTTTGTTAAAAATGAGAACGGTGTGAAGGTTTATTTGTACCATTAATAAGTTTCCATTTTATCAAAATCGTTACAGCCTCATGGCTAGCAACGAGAGTGATAGCTGAAATGTCTTTTTGATTTAAACATTTCCAAAGGAATGTATATTTTTACGTCGTCTTGACAAGTAAAGGCGGTTCAGCGACGGATCAAGGGGTAGGGGTTAGGGGTCTGCAGCCCCTTTCCCCCAATTCAAGCAAAGGTGTTCTTTTTTAATTATTATTATTATTTATAGATATTTATATTTATCATTTCTTTAAATAGCCAAATACATTTAACCCTCTGGAGAACAGGGGAGGTGGGGGGGGGGGTGGATGCCACCCCTACCCCCATAAGATTTCTCTTGAATTTTTCCAAGAAGAATTATTATCTAGACCTGCCGTTTTCAGTAGCTGTGCACATATCCCTCAGACACATTTTGACACAAGCTTGGTGAGAATCAGTTATTATGGTTACGAGATATGACGTCATAAGTAGCGGGTGGAAAAGCCCCATTGGGGAGGTAACAATAAAGTATGTATGTATGTGGTTCTGCCATTTTTGAAGAAAAATGCGTGTCTTTTACCCTTTTGAGGTCAGAAATGCAAAACATGTCAAAAAAGTAGCAAAACGTTTAATTTTGTCATATTCTACATGTCCAGTATCAAAAATTTCCATTTTTTAACGTTCTTTCACAATTTCTAATTTTTGGTAAAATCCAAGATGGCGCCAAAAAAAGGCGGCCATCTTGGATGACGTCACAGGCCCCCAGCAGCGCGGCAACTGATAATATGTACCTCATCTTGTAGAGCACATCACAGGCTTTCTACTAAAGGTGAAATCTTTCCGAAATATTGCAACATAACGAAAACCTAAGGGGGGTTCTATCACCCGCCTCCCACCCCCGGGCCCTTGCACCACGGCGGGGATGTGACTTTGCTTGTACGTCTGAGGATTAAAATGACAGAAAAGGCAGGCGAAGAAATGAAAAAAGACTATGCTAATAGACTAAGTTTTTCAGGAAAACTGCTACAGCTGAAAAACAAGTAGAAATTGCCCTCTAGACTCCTCCGATCTAACAGAAACTTCTGAATCCACCCTTGTCTTTCCTGTCTGGAAGTATATACCACTGACCTAAAAGACGCTTTTTCGGTTTTTCGGTTTGGAGAAACTGAAACTTAGTTAAAGGTAAGTTTGTTGATGATTGTTATTGCCATTGTTTTTATCAGGATGCCAATTTCTTTTTCGTAAAGCTATTGGTAAACTATCTATGCCCATATAGTCTGGTTTTGTATTATTTATTAAATGAAGGAGTGGTACGCAACCTTTCGGCATACAAAAATATATCTACTTGATCACAGTGCCATCACCTTTTCACTGTTAAAAAAATGTTTGTTTGTTTTACAAAAAATAGCATCGTCTTTAAATGCCCCTTGACCCGATTGTTCAAAGCTGCCTGATTAACCCTTTTACCCCTAAGAGTGACCAGCACCTAAATTCTCCTTAAAATAACACTTCTTACTCAAACATAAAGGTCGCGAGAATAAAGGAAATGATCACCAAGTAGAAAAGGTATTGATTGTTAAACAAATTCTCCTCAGCAGTACCATAGGAAATGTATGGACAACAGTGTGGAGAATATGCAAGCTGATATCAGCGTTTAAAGGGTTAAGTTAGCCCGTACAGCTGTAGATCAGTTTTAGCTCACTTTGTTGTTCTAATCGTTCCGTTGGAGTCACAAATATGCTTGATATAGAGGTCCTAACTTCAATCACAAAAAGTCCTGCTATTTGTGAGTGTTTGAAAAGATCAAATCAACAATGAAGACCGTTCCTAGTACGGCAAAAATTTCTTGAGTTATGACAAGTCAATTCAAGGAATTTTTTTATTCCCACTGGAAACCAACACAACCATACTTGGTTAATTTATTTTCTCATTTCTCTTGGCAGTCTTATGCTAAGACATGCCAAAAGTCGTATAACTTTAGAATTTTACTTTTAAGCTTTAAAACCTCTACGTAGACGATGAACAAAGTGGTGATTTCACGTTTTGTGATGTCACGCAACAGTATGGTAGAGATTTTTACCCTAGAGCGAAAAGTTTTAGAATTTCTCCCCGTTGTTCACGTTACCATTTTTTCCTGCATGTTTTGCTACATCGTGTTTTTCGAATTATCTACACCTAGTCTGTTCACTGTACCCCGGACGGGAATGACAGACCTTCTGCACAGACTAATAATTTTGCTCTTTATCACTCTATACGGTATCTAATTCTTTACGTTTTGGTGAGCTCACTAATGATCAAGGGATCCCGTGAGCCAACTCGTTAAGACGAAATGTTCCTGTAAGTAATCTGCATGGATACACGTATTGCTAGAATTAAACCACTGAATTTTCCTACAGCCGGCCTCACGTTTTATCTCGATATTTTGCAAGACAGTGAATGCCATGCGTTTTATAAAATTGCGGGTTAAAAGTGGAATTTATCCTTTTCTATTATTGCACTTGGGGGATCGAAATCTTAGCTTGTTTTCATCGCTAAATGTTTGGATTCGACAAAATAAACCCAGTGAAGAATGTAGCGTTTCTTTTCCCTCTTCATATGAGCAAGCAAGATTTCAATCTCTACGCTCTATACGCTATATACGCATATCCAACCATAGTTGCTATCAGTTCTTATCAAAAGTCTTTTATAATGTGCCATCTGTCACATAAACTTTGACCTCAGTGCATGCCATTAACCTAGACTTGTCCCCAAGAAAACCAAAAGCAAAAGATGAGCCTTCTTCCTTTCCCACTCCCTCAGGATACCAAGCCCGGGGGGTACTCCCTATAGTGGGCTATACGGGGAGGCTCAGCCCGAAAGGGGTGCCTCTTTCAAGCTCGCAGCATATAAAAGGGTAGGGAAAATTGTACCTTTATTATACGAAAGGGTCACAAAATCAGCTGCAAAGTGGAAGAAATGGTGGCTAATACGAAATATATCAAAGTGTGCCACATTTTGGCAGAAATGACTTTGCAACTGAATCAGAACGACTGAAAACCTGGGAAAAACGTGGCCATTTCAGGAAATTCTACTATTTTGGCTTATCCTTGAGGTATAGGAAAGGGGTGCAATTTTGCTCTAGGTATATGAAACGGGTACCATTTTGGCCGTAAAAATTAGTATACGAAAGGGTAAGGGTTTAAACCTTCGTGCAGAGTACTCCCTGTACCAAACTTTATTGAGGTGCCCCCCCCCCGGGATACCAACCAACCGACCGAATTTTTCATCCCCTTGCTATAACAGTTTCAACGTTACGCGTCTTCACGAGTTAAAATGGTTAAAAAGTTCATACACAATAGATACTGATGCATTAATCTACTATTTATTCGGTTTTCTTTTACTGGCATTGTCAAATTAATTTCTTCTGATTTTATTCAAAGCCGCTAGACATACTTTTCAATATTCTAAACAAATTTAGCAACTGAAGATTGTTAGTACGGCGGAAAGCAACAAGAGGAGCAGCATTGAAAACGTTGGCGCAGCGGGGAGACGAAGACAGGATGTTGATGTGTTTGTGAATAATGGTTGATACAGAACAAGGGGATGGATTATACCAAGAGGAAATAAGGGGACAGAGAGGGACTCTGAGGGCTTTGGCTGGGATATGCGGTTAATTCCACAAAAGTTATTTATAGATTGGCTTTTGAATGGAAGTTTGTTTCCCGAAACGTCCGCATAAAAACAATTTCCCTTGTTTATTGAAGTCGTTTTCATCGACAAAACGTAACACCACTTGGTCCGCCATTACAAGCAAAATTTTGAATGGTTCTTCAAACACCAGATCGAGGTTGCCTTTATGCGGACGTCCTGAAAACAGACTTCCGTTCCAAATGGCCGTCTAAAAATAACTTTACCGAACTTGACATATTCCAAAGCCTGGACTGGCAGTGTCCCTCTCTGTCCCCTTATTTTCTCTTGATTATACGTGATAACAAGGGGCACCCGTTTAGGCTGGTTTATTTCATAAGTGTCTTTGGAAGTGAGTGCTTCGGTACGTGTGGTGTTGTGAACACGTTACATTTCTCGGTTAAGTAAAGGCAGGTTGTATTCACGTTTGTTAAGATAAGTTTTAAGTGCAGTATTACGGAGTGTGAAAGTGTCGTCAGAAGAACAATTGCGGTGATGTTTAAAGCTATGTTAAACGGAATATGAGTTCTTTTACTGAGTCGAGATTGTGGCAAGTATTGAGGTTTGCCGGTAGGTTTAGTGTAAATTAAAGGGTTAGTCTTGATTTTGCCGTTAATGTGATGTGAAGGAATAGTCCATCCTGCTAATCACTAGACCCCCGCGCCCCTTTTGAAGTATCAAGTACCAATTGCCTTTCAGACCCCTATGACAATAAAAAAATTCCTGGATCCGCCTTGCATGGAAGGGTAAGACGTTTAATACCTGAAAAGACGCTCTTTTGGTTGATACACGGGTGAATTTTTGGAGTAATTAACATTTTTTGGACTTCTCTTATCAAGATGCCGATATTTTTTGTCTTTTTGTAAAGCTCTTTGGTGAACTATTAACTGTAAAATTCCGATGAGAAGCCCCCCCGAAAATAAACCCTCCCGAATAGAAGCCCCGCAAATGTCACTCGCAAAAAGCCAGCCCCAGAATATAATCCTATGGCCTTATATTTTGTTTTCATCGGAACCTTCCGATTAGAGGTCCCCTGACAAACTACGTAACGCATTATTCTACCTCATAAACAGAAGTCTGAATACTGCACGTACAAAAACAACGGGCTTCTACGTCCCAAAAGGGTTCCATAATCAAAACAACAAGCAAAGTACGTTGCATGAAACGAGATACTGCTATTAGTTTGCCTAGAATCTCCCTGTAACTCATTGGTGAAAACATTCGGCTGGTGTACAGAAGAAGAACGAAATAAAAGAATTTGAAGGTAAGGTGTCTTATCTAAATGCCGGTGAATCCTCAGATTTATTAAACGTGTCGACAACGGCACGCTCGGTCCACTTTAATAGAAAGCGTATGAACTAAGTGAAAAGTGACATGTTGGGCATGACAAGCTGTGCCACCGCGAATTTACGTGAAGGAAGCGGGCTTTTTGCTTTCGGAGCAGGGGGCAACCGCTCAAAAGGGGGTTTCACTTCAGAATCAAAGCGTGATTGCGTAGTATTATCATTAGGGAGTAGTGGCTGAAGAGACATCCCAGTAGGAGACTGGGAGTCAGGAACGTTTTGTCGGTCAGGGAGGCCTGGAGACCCACTGTTTGGAGGGTCTAACGGAATTTGGACTCGCTTTAAAGATTTACGCGTCTCTTTCTTCCTTAACTCGGTCATCATTGCACGTCTTCCGGTCGCCTAAGAACAAGGGAAAAAAGGAAAAGTCTGGCACAAAGGAACTACGCAGGTATCTTACAGTAGCAGAAAAGGATGTAAGTTCTGTCCTAGCACTTGTCTTCCTAACCAATATAAACCAAAGTAGTGGGTTAATTGGTAAAAGTTAGGGTTGTCTTAACTGGCAAAATTGTGTTAAAGCAATGGAAAAAGTTTCTTTTCCGTCGTGTGTGCGTGTGCGTGTTACAAGACAAGACAGTTCGAGGAGTATTTCGTACGATCAGCTTAACCTCTTAGAAAAAAAAACCTATACTCGCCTCTACAATGACAAAATGATGTATTACTCAAAGTTCACGCGGTCGTTTGTACAAAGAATTGGAAAACATGAATCACGCCAGAAAAAAATATCCACATCTCTAAATGACTAAAATTTTTGAAGATCGCCAATAAGTAAATAAACTCCAGCAAAAATTTTAATGCTCCTAATACCATCAACATGCATTTAATGACTGTTACTCTCTTATTCCCAACTTACTGCTTCTTTAGCTGCTGGAGTGTGCTGAATAAGGAATTGGTGACCTTCAACTTTCCTCAAGGGTATCGGAGAAGTTGGCTAAGGATGAAAAACAAAAAAGCAAATACAATTTGAAACAAAACTTTGCGCGCCAATCATGTGCCGTTAGGGGTCCCTATTTGACGTTAGCCTGTGTAGCAGTCGTTTCCGTTTCCTTTTAGCCAGGCAGGAGAAGCGTGAGCCAAGCGTAGACGCCCGAGGGTTAGGGCTCCTTTTCACCCCATGCCCTCGCACGTCTCCGCTTGGCTCACGCTTCTCCCGCTTGGCTAAAAGGAAACGGCGGAAACGACTGCTGCGCAGGCTATAAGGACGTTCGCGCTCATTGTTTGTAATAAACCTTTATTTAACCACGATCTGTTTTAAAGCAAATACATGCTTGAGGGGTCGTGTGTACGTATGACTAACTACCTACCTAAGAAAAATTAATATTACATTGTAATAAACTAAAATAAACGATATCATGTTTTAATAAGATTAAGATTTAAAATTGAAAATCACACATGTGTTTCGGAGTTGTCTGGATCGACAAACTGCCAAAATTAAGTTTTTTAAATATGGGGTCCATTCTCGCTTTTTTGCAAAACTGCTTGTGGTTGGTAGCGTTATTAAAGTAGCTTGACACAAAATTCCATAAGACTGCACCTCTGTACCGGATTGAGTTCTTTAAAAACGACGTTGAAAATCGTGGGACAACCGCTTTTAGGTGTCCTCTTAGGTTGTAGGGTCCGTGTCTCCACGTTACCAAATCTGAAATCGTTTTAGGAATCTTTTCGATTACAATATTGTAAAACAGCTTAATAAGACAAAGTTTGTATAAATCAAGTATTGAGTCCCACTTAGTGATTTCCATCACCGTATCCGAAGGTGTGTCCCATGACAAATTGAAGATAATTCTCGCTGCCCTGCGATGCAATGTTTCAAGTGCTTGTATGTGGTCAGAGTTGTTGCAACCCCCCCAGACAATGATGCCATACGTAACAGACGGCAGTATGACTTTGAAATAAAGGTCGAGAAGAGCTCTTCTTTTCAAAAATAAACATTTTTTCAGCAGGTTTAACTTCTTGGAGAAATTTCTTTTCAGATCTGAAAGGTGTTTCGACCAGGTAAGCTTATGGTCTATGATGACACCCAGCAGCCTTGTGTGGTGCACCCATGAGATTGTAGTCGAGCCAATTGTAATGAGGGGGTGTGGCCCAATGAAAGAACCTCTGTGTAACAGCATTGCCTCGCATTTTGTAGAGTGTGGTGTGAGGGAGTTGGTAACACACCATTCGTTAAGTTCATTAAGTGCTTTGTTAAGAAGACTACAGGCTTCATCAACAGTTGAGCCGGTGCAGTAGACTGTTGTATCGTCAGCGTACAGAAATAAGGTGCCCGAAGATACAGCGTCTGGCATGTCGTTGGTATATAGGCTGAACAGGCACGGACCTAGGACTGATCCTTGTGGAATGGGCATCCTCACTGCGCACGTAATTCACGTCGCAATGTCATGCCACGTCATGCATAGGGTGCACGCGTTGAGTAATAAATATTGACAAATACAGTGGTGGTGGGTATTTTCTTATCTATAAACGTGGTTAACTCTCCTAAATGTACGGTGACCCCATACCTTTTTTCGATAAATCACTTCCTTTACTAATTTTATTGCAATTTCTACTCAAATACGATCGAATTCTTCTACGAATGCAGGTATACAAGAGTTACAATTATCCCTCTGTAAGGCTAACTTTACCTGAAAAAACGATATTACCTACAAGAATGTACTAAATAGGTCTATTTGCGATGGAATCAATAAATCAGCATTATCGAGAGTCCTCCACGTAGCTCATTTAATTCCTTGTAGAAAGAAAGCCGATTTCACCTTACATAACCAAACCTTCTAAAAACAACGTTTCCAATATGCTTTATCTCCGAAACCAGCATTACTCCCATTCTATTTGCTTTTCTGACATGAGTTGGTCATTATTTAAGTGCAGCAAAAGTTTGGAAAAAATCTGAACGTGGAAGATTTTGGGCGCGAACGTCCTTAAATAGCACAGATGAAAACTTACTGGCTATGATGATTATTAAACCTCCGGAATACGAGGGGTGGTATGGTAAATGTAGGTTTTCCAGATTATTATTTTATTTTTTTTATTTTGTTTTAAATGCATTCTTTTCACTTTTTGCTGTAACATTTTTATTAATTTTAAATATCACTTTAGCATTTTCCTGTTGATTTTGAGTCAATTTTGAACGCAGTTCTCTTAAGAGAAACCAAAGATGACGGACCCAATACAGCGGTTTTTAGAATATCATGACCTCAACTTGCGTAAAGCAAGCAACCTCATGCAACGGGGATGATCTCATTTTGCAGATTCCAAAAAAACATGTTTTGACCTGCTTTTCTACCAACAATTTTCATGGTCAAAGCGATGTTCAACGCCATTAAAGATAGGGAGTGGGGACGGGGGTTTCTAAAACCCCAAAAGCGCGGTTAAACGCGGAAAGTAAGCAATGAGAGAAATGAAACTTCTTTCCTCTTCCTTTGGATAAAGCTGACGCTGCATGGGAAAGAGAATTTTCAACCAGAGGACATGATCGTGATTCCCTTCTGTAATTTCGTGGGGGCTTCCACTCTTCTCAGAAATTCACCACGTGACATAAAAATTCCACTTAGAATACTGAACTCACTGCGCACTGACCTTTGCTATTGAATCAGGAAACCTAACACATTCACGGACATAGATAACCTGGAAAAACAAATAGACAAAACGGTGCCTAAATACTTAAAATATTACATTTATAAAGGCTAATTAGATACCACTGGTAATAGTTTTCTGGCCTTGGAAGATGCCACACGCTCAAGAGATAGTTTTCGAAAGGATAGCTTCGTCTGAGCGAGTGTAGCCTCTCTCCCCCCCTATAATTAATTCCCGTGTAAGTGGCGCTACTACATAGTTAAGCGACCTATGTCGCGATTTACCTTAGCTGGGTATCTCCCAAATGTTTAGACCCAGTTTCCAGGCTAGCCTACTAACAGGATCTATTGATTTTTGGCTCCCGTACCTTGCAGTTTCACGCTGAACATTAGATATTCTCGCTAAACACAATAAACCTATCTCACTCGCAGGCTATTCCCAGGTTCCCTTGAGAAAGTATTTTTTTGTGCAACGTGTTCACGTTATTCCTTGCTACAGACAACTCTTTGTCGCGGTAGGTTCATTTTGCTATTTTTAATACTTAAACATGCTTGAAAGAACGCACTATGTCTGACGAAAATGGTAAAATTCCATGTATCAGTGGCGGTAAGGCCGTCTATCACGGTATTAAAATTTTCAATGTCGCACTCGTATCGTATTGAATCTGACAAAGGTGCACCGGCCCATTCTAATTTTAAATGCGCACATGCACAACATGCCGCGCAAAAAGGATCAAGGAGAGTTCGGCTGCTAATTACTTCCTTACCTGGGATTGTCCTAGGTAATCACAGTTTTCTTGGATAGCGTCATATTTTCTGTCTGGTTTAAAGACGGCCTGTGTTGGAACCTTAAAAGGCTCAACATTCTTCCCAGCCTAATGATAGTTAAACAATAACAATTTACACTCTATTTAATCTTCAAGAAATATTCTAGAGGACCAAAGGTCCCCTATAATCGGGGACACTAATCAGCCGTCATCATCATCAACAACATCATACGAAGAAGAAGAAGAAGAAGAAGAAGAAGAAGAAGAAGAAGAAGAAGAAGAAGGAGAAGTAGCAGCAGCAGCAGCAGCTATGGTGCAATACATAAATTTTGAAAATGTATCGGACAATAACTAAAACAGAAAATAGGAAACTATGAATATAGATATATTGATATGTAGGCTATTGGTACTCTGAACTAAGAGAGAGAGAGAGGGGGGGAAAGAAAGCAGTTTCAAAAAACTTAAAAAGGAAATGGTAAGATATTACTAACTACCGGCCAATCTCATTTATTCCCGCAGTTGCTAAGGTTTTCGAAAGAACAATTTACGACCAATTCTATAAATATCTTAACGATAACGAGCTCTTAGCTATCTGTCAATCCGGCTTTAGGTCACTTCATAGCACACTTACGTCCTTGCTTGAAGCTACATAGCTACTAAGAATAGGTCTGTCAAAACATGTTACGGTTCAAAACATACAACGGTTTCATTAACGGTGTAATATATTTTCGTTCACAAGCTGGTCTAAGTAGCTGAAAGCCAATCAAATGTCGCGTATCACTTTTTTCATGTGTGAAAAAAAAAAAACGATACGTCCAATCAGGTGCCGCGTATCATGTTTTTTGACGTGTGAGCCGTAACAAGGTGATTCTCATTCAAGCTTTCGCTTTTCACGTCTCTCGCAAGTGCTGGTAAACTTTCTTTTAAGCTTAAAAACATGAGCGAGTAAAGATTTTTTGCCCACGATACTTCGGTTCAGGATTATGTGGAAAGTCTCGAAAGCAAAAACAGAAAAGAGAGGACGAAGCGAGATGTGAAATTGTTGGAAGAATTTTTTAGAAACGAAAAGAACGACGAGCGAGAAATGCACACAAAATAGCCAGCAGAATCAAACAAGTATCTTGCCGAGTTTATTCGCTCTGTTAGACGTGAAGACGGAGAAGATTATGAGCCCTCAAGCGTAAGATTTCTTGTTTAAAGTATTGAGAGGCATTTGAAGAAAAATAACTACCCCGTGGTGAGTATCGGCAACGATAAAGAGTTCGAATTGACTAGAAAATGTATAGTCGAAACATTTATATAACTTTCATCTTTTATGAGCTTTTGACTTGAATCTGTGCAACAAATTTGTCATTAAACAAGAATTTAAATCTCAGTATGTATATAATAAACATAATACACCATGGAAAGTGTGTGCGTACAGTATTTACGCACTCGTTAGTTTGTACCAGAAATCCCACTCGTTCGCTGCGCTCACTCGTTCGATTTCCGATACTTCACCAACTCGCGCGTAAATACCGTACGCACACACTTTCCATGAAGTATTCTATATTTATTTCGCACCTTTTCAGTGAGTAAATCTCAGTATGTATATGACCATGTAACGCCAGTGCTGTATTCTTTATACTGGCTACCCGTTCAATATCGTATTTGTTTTAAAATACTTATTCTTACTTTCAAGTTGGGCGATTCATGGCCTCACGCCTGAATACATAAGTGATCTGATAAGTGTTAAAGATGTATCGAAATACAATCTTAGATCCAACGGTGGCTTGCTGCTCCATCAACCTAGCGCCCGACTTCGAAAGACACTAGGGGACAGATCTTTTGCATCTGCTGCCCCTACCCTTTGGAACAAGCTTCCTGTACATTTACGGAACATGGACAATTTTATAAATTTTAAATCTAGCCTTAAGACTCATCTTTTTAGAATTGCTTTTTAGAATTGTTTTTAATGAAGGATAAGATTTAGTAGTTTTTATCAAGATAAGATTATTGGTGATATTATTTTTATCTTTTAATTGTACTTTTTTATTGTAATTTTTATGACATAACTTTAATATCTCAGTTGTAAAGCGCATTTGATCATATTTATATGTTAATTTGCGCTGTATAAGTTTTAAATATTATTATTATTATTATTATTAAATTATAGATTTGAGAAAAGGCTTTCGATACGATAGACCACGAGATCCTCTTACGAATGTTGACTAGCTATGGAGTTGATTAATAGGCCGTAAAGTGGTTTGACTCTACGTAGAAACCATGTTATGTTTTCTACAAGATGAAGTATATAATAATTATTATGGGTTGTAGCGCTGCTGGGAGCCTGTGACCTCATCCAGTATGGCAGGTCTTAGAAATTATCCAAGAACGGCGGAAATTGAACATTCATGTTAGTGCAGTAGACTTGTAGAATAATTAAACACTTTGCGACTTTGTGTCAACGTTTTGTTCTTTCCTCCACCTCAAAAAGGTAAAAAACACCAATTTTTATTCAAAAATGGCTTGATCACCTGATACTGATGACGTCTTACGTTATCTCGTAGCCATAGCAACCGATTCTTACCAAACTTGTGCCAAAATGTATATAAGGGTATACGTACGGTTGCTGAAAACGGCAGGTGCAAAGGAATTTTTTTTAAATTCAAGAAAACTTTATGCCCGCCCCCCCCCCCTTAAGTCAGAAGGTTAATAAGACTAGAGGGAGAGCCGGAAGAAGAAGTATCGATCTACCAATTCAACTGTTTACGATAATTGTCTTTTGAACATATGGGCCGAGATTGTTATAGCTATGAAATGTTGAATATATTTTATTATAAATACATTTCACTCAATCAGCAAATAGGTGGACTAAGAACAGTTTTGTTCCTGTTTGTGCAGATCAAATAGTATGAAAGGAGGTACCGAACCTTTACTTTTTGTTTGGTAAGAGTTGCCAGCCTAGACTAGTGAATTTCAAGGTAGAAAAAGGATCCAACAAAGCATGGTAACAAAAAGGTTCTAAGAAAATTTAACTTTTTTTAGAAATGTGTAATATTCAGTAGATTATGTGACCGGATGCGACTTTTTTTTTTTTAATAATAGGATGTTTTATTCCATTACACAACAAGGCTTTACAAATATTTACAAAAATATCTTTTAAACTTAAATACACAAATAGACAAAAATACATAACGCAGAAACTAGAAGGAAATAAATTATAAAGAAAAAAAGAAATAAGGAAGAGAAAAAAGGGGGCAAGACGTGCGTCATGCTTTTCATTAGACACTGTGTGTATTGCCTTATGTTCTTGTATAAAAGGAGAGAGCTTAGGGTCACGTTCTTCCAGAAAAACAAGCAAAAAAAATGCCTACAGGAAGGGGGACAAAAGGGACCATTTTTTCAATTCCAATTTATTTGGGTGGCCTGCTGTTTCTATTTCAAAGTTTTTTTTGAGAATTTGCTCAAAATTGATCCAACTTAAAATTTTCCCCTTCACTTTGCAACACCATACAAAGAACCTTGCTTGCAGGAGACAACAGTTAATTTGTAGCTTCAAGTTCGATGTATCTGGCCTCAGGCCCAGAGCCTTCGTTATCTCTAAATGTAAGACTCCTGAACAATCTTACATTCTTTCAGCCAAGCCACAACCTTAGACCAAAAACATTGGGTTTCAACGCAATCCCAAAAGAGATGAGTAAGTGTTTCAAGTTCAACACCACAAAAAGAGCAATTGCCGCTTTCCTACCGGATGCAACTTGAGGCCAGTGATACGAAATTGCACTCACACGTTTTACCAAAAGCCCTGTCTATGTTCAAGGCTCACCACTGACAGGAAACAGACGGCTTTTTTGAAATCTAATGAGTGACTGACCTGCCAACACAGCAATAAATCTTCAATGATGCGGTGTCGCGGTTCAACCTTGGACTGTAGTGCCATCAAAAAATCATCTCTAGCTTCCTGGACGTCACCTAACCTCGAGCGGACGATGGCTCTGTTGGTCACAATCTGTTGAACGAGTAAAAAACTAAAACTTCCTGCAATTACTGCACTTTTCTAATGACATGCAGACGGACGTTTAAAACGAAAGTAAGTAAAAGGGCTGCGCAGGGAAAGCCCTCACCCCCCCCCCCCCCCCCGAAATGCACACCAACAGAAAACCAATTGCCACCAAAAGTAATGACAGTCATTAGAGCTCTGTTAAACAGACACAAACAAATAGGTCAACCAAAATGCACGAACGAGACAACAATTAAAGTAACAATTAATTTAACTTGTTGGAATAACTACACGAGTTTTGTTTTGTTTCGTTTGTTTTTCTTAAGTTTATTTTTTCGCATAATGATACTTTCAAGATTTTTCTATTGATAAATCCTTACAGCGTATTTTGTATTTTTCATATGCAATAGCTGTAACCATTTTTGTAATTGGCTCTACCAGAAAAATCAATCATTGTACATACGTACCTCACACAAGTACAGCCGGAATTTAAATCCCAGTGGCTGGTAATTAATCAACTTATTTCCACGGAGATAGAAATAAGCATCATTGAAGTTTTTTAGTGCTGTCTCATTCCTAATTGATTTAAAAAACACACACACATGAAAGGATTGCTTGTTCTGATGGCATAACTTTTATCACCATAAAATTGTCAGGCTCCATGAATTGTGAAGAGAGTCCAGTGTTTACAAGGAGAAAATTTACAACATTCTGTAAGTTTGTGAGAAATTCCCACAAAATGTTACGTTCTAATTCGCCAATCTGAAATGGTTTGAAAATTCACTTTAATAATGAGTGACTTTTTTACACTGAGGTTTACAGTGAAACCCAATTAACACGGCTACAAAAAGGTGGTCTGCAAGGTCAGCCCGTAAGGTCTTGTTTTTTAACCAGAAAAATCTCCGCGACCTTTTGTTTGAGAAAAAAAGGCCATAATATAATGTTATAATATAACGTTATCCTGTTATCCTGAGTAAGAATTTGAATTTTAATTAGAACTGAATTTATTTATAAAAGTTCATAATAAAAGGGTCTTGCTTTTGTTATTACACGCAATTATCATTTAAATTACCTGTTCAAGGCCATGTTTACATTTCCTAACATGTAGTGGCTAACTGCCAACATTTTGTCCTTTTTCACCGACTCTTCAAAATACTAGGAAAAAACAAGAACAGATAAGTATTAATTAAGTGTATATCGTTTCCAGTTGTCTCACGATGTGGTTACTTGGGTGGTAGATCGCGACGTTTCGACTGCTTACTGCTAGTTTCTATCAGGTGATGAGGTCGACTGGTTGCGCGTCACCACATATTACCGAGCGTGAAGTCATTGATGAACGAGACAAGTTCTTGCTGTAAACAGCAGCAACCCCAGCACACCCTAGTATCTGATATGTCAGCTCCTAAAACTGAAGAACAAGACATATCTCCGACGTAGCCCGATGATGAGCGAAGTCTTTTCTTGGAAATACCGACGATCTCTCGAACGACAGGGAAACTACCCGAGAGCTCACAAAAATAACCACAGGAATATTACAGTGAAACGGCCTTTCCTAAAAGCTAAACTGGACCCTGGACTCTGGACTCTGGACTTTTCCTCCCAAAACTTTACCCCCCCCCCCCCCGCCTCGAAAAAAACCTCTATATCTCCCCCCATAAAACTTCCCTCCCCCCAAAAAAAACCTTCCCCCAAATAAAAAATTCAACTACATCGGATTTTTGTCTAATAAACAAGTTAGAAGTGTGCGAGATTTCAAACAAACAACGTTATTCCCCCCCACTCACCTCCCCGAAAAAACCTTTATGTCTCTCCCTTAAAACTGCCCCCTCCCAAAAAGTCCCCCTCCCCTCCCCTCCCCCAAATAAAAAATACAACTACATCGGATTTCTGATTGAAAGCGATTGAACAAACACTTGTCGTCTCAATATTCTTGCACAAATCGGCATTGAAATCACGGACGCCATCGAACGACCAGACCCCAATCCTTAAAAAAATAGTATTTGGCGTGCAAACGTGATTGCATTACACAATAATAGGCAAAGATGAGATAAAATTGTCTATTCATCGATGCGACGTGTGCAAGCTCTTATAAGCTGCCAGTGACAATGTTGTTAATCTAAGGTGTTACATTTAGTCTTGTTTTCAGTCAAGCATAAAGTATTGTGTGTCCTTGAAATAAATTGCATTGTTCGATGGTCATACTAAAGCTTGTTAATTGCAGCGCTCAGAGGCTCTTTCCGCGCGCAGATAGGTTCTATTCACCGACACGTGCAAGGCCTTGCGTACTTTTATCAACTAATCTGATAACAAGCTTATGACGTGCGCGCGCGGTGTCCGTTTTCTTTGTCGCATTAACAAAAGATTATATATTTAACTCTCAAGCAGCTTAAGGTCCGGATGCAAAGTGCGCAGGGAGAAAGTGATCAGCAATATCTTTCGTTAGGGTAAAATTTTCCCAAATAAATAAATCGCCTATCGTGACATTTTTGACAGCGAACAAATCTCGATGGAGGTACTCTCCTATAAAAATAAAAAAGAGTGCTCGTGGACAAATTTCTAAAACACCCCTAAAAGGTACCAGAATCTCGCTTCGTGGGCGTGGCTTACATTCATTTTAACCCCTAACAGGTGTAACAAATACATCCCATCAATTTTTTTTAAGATACCGCGAAAGCTTTAACGACAGTCTTTTTTATACTTAAGCACCCTTAGCGTTAAAAATCCACAAATTTACCCTCTAACAGGTACAACAGCACCCCGTCATTTTTATAGGGGAGTAAACCTTCCCCGGAACTAAACTTCTAAAATAATTGAAATAGGCGAATTGATTGCGAATTTAATTTGTATGAACAAATGAATTAGGGAGTACTGATACAGGAACGTCACTTTTCTTAGGTTGAGAAGTTGTCTTGTTACTCGAAGAAGAGTGCTATCCGTACTATCCGTTAAAATATTTTTGTACGTGTCTTTTGGCAAATCACCTGATGTCTTATGTATTTTATATGGTCTGCAGAAAAGGGTTTTTTTTTTGCTAATAAATAATTAAAACCACAGCACCTAAACTTGGTCAACTGAGACACCAATGTCTCTGTCTGGACAGTTAATTACGAGTATGCTTTTCAAAAATCTTTTGTTAATGAGACAAAGAAAACGGACACCGCGCGCGCACGTCAAAAGCTTGTTATCAGATTAGTTGATAAAAGTACGCAAGGCCTTGCACGTGTCGGTGAATAGAACCGATCTGCGCGCGGAAAGAGCCTCTGAGCGGCTGAAATTAACAAGTTTTAGTATGACCATCGAACAAGTAACGTTCTTAAAAAAATGCAATTTATTTCAAGGACACACAATACTTTATGCTTGACTGAAAACAAGAGTAAATGTAACACCTTAGATCGCAAGCCAAAGACTTTTTTTAAGGATTGGGGTCGGGTCGTTCGATGGCGTTCGTGATTTCAATGCCGATTTGTGCAAGAACATTAAGGCGACAAGTGTTTGTTCAATCGCTTTCAATCAGAAATCCGATGTAGTTGTATTTTTTTATTTGGGAGAGGGGAGGGGAGGGGGACTTTTTGGGAGGGGGCAGCTTTAAGGGGGAGACATAAAGGTTTTTTCGGGGAGGTGGGTGGGGGGAATAACGTTGTTTGTTTGAAATCTCGCACACTTCTAACTTTTTTATTCGAAAAAAATTCGATGTAGTTGAATTTTTTATTTGGGGGAAGGAATTTTTTTTAGGGGGGGGAAGTTTTATGGGGGGAGATATAGAGGGTTTTTTTCGGGGGGGGTAAAGTTTTGGGAGGAAAAGTCCAGAGTCCAGAGTCCAGAGTCCAGGGTCCAGTCCAGCTTTTAGGATATGCCCAGTGAAACCCATTAAACCACGAACGCCTAAAATTATTTCTGGAATGTTTATTGTTCTGCGACCAATCAGATTCGAGACGTAACCGCAACAAACCGCAAGAGTAATTAGCTGAAAGGTTTCGATCACGAAACGAGTCTGTGGCTTTTGCGTCCACGAGAAATTTTCAGTTTCACCGCCGATTATTGCAGTAGAGCAATAATTACTGTAGTTTAGTAAGGTAAGGGAAATTTTTGCAAAGTTTATTCAGTAAACTGTTTTGGTCAAACAGGGAAAAGGCTGAAACCTACAAATGATTATAACTGACAACACCGGAGAGGCCGTTTTTTAAAAAATCAAAAACTGAATACAATTATTCTGCTCCCAGACGCGCTGTCTAGCCGTGTCTGTTCGATTATTTATCTCTTTTCAGTAAAATATCGTTTATAGTTGTTCTTTGCTTTTGCATAAACTCTGAAATAGAAAAAAAAAAGAAAAACAATATCAGAGTGTTTGTTAATCGGCGGTGAAACTGAGAATTTATCGTGGACGCAAAAGCCACAGAATCGTTTAAGGATCGAAACCTTTCAGCTAATTACTCTTGCGGTTTGTTGCGGTTACGTCTCGAATCTGATTGGTCGCAGAACAATAAACATTCCAGAAATAATTTTACTCGTTCATGGTTTAATGGATTTCACTGTAATGTGCTCAGGAATGCGCTATTTTTTTGTCTCCTATTTGCTATATCAAACACGAGATAAAAATTGAAACTCACTGTATACAGTGATTACGTAATCAATCTGAACGGTCAAATACGCCACCCACACTACAAACAACTCATATATTCAAGGAGAGACCTTTTTAATGTACTGATTTTTGGCCTTAATACGTCGTTTAGCTTTTCATACAAACCCTTATACTTATTTCCGATGTTATGCAACCAGGATTATCCCACCAGTAACTCTGGGGACCTGTGGTATGATTACCCTATGGATTACTCTACACATATTTTGAAAACGATTGGTGTAAGAACTTTGATTCAAATTAAGCACTACTGAATGGCTATTCGAAAACTATTCAAAGACAATCCCTTACGTGAAGACGGTGGAATTTGCTTCTCAGGTGCTCTACTCGTATGGTGTCTCCCTCAATCAACGCCTAGTAACAGTAGTGTGCTGTCCTAAACTTCTACTGAAATCCCCACAGTTTCCGGCCTTGAGTGTACAATATTGTCAAGTAACATCCATCAATGGTCCTTTTATTCGCCGTGCATCAGCACATTTCTTTTGGGACCAGTGCTCGGCGCCATTTAAAGAAGACAGGAACATTTTGAAACATCCCGAACCAAATCACTCTCCAAAAAGACTTGAACTTAAAAAATGTTCGACCAGAGCATTCCACAAGACCAATTAAGTAAAGTCAGTAAAGTAATGGACATTGAAACAAACCAAAAATAACATGAAAAAGATGACGAACAAAAAGGTCTTCAACAGATCTTCACTACAGCCTCGGAAAATTGGGACTGTTCTTTTTTTTTCGGGAGGAAGACTCAGTTCAGATAAACATTAATGGCCGTGTTTTCACGAGCAATTTTTCGGGTCGTTTAGCGAGTGAAAACCGGAAATCTCGTAAAAGCACTTGCTTTTCCGACTCGCTTAAAGTTAAGCGAGTCGGCAAACTTCAATGCAATTCTCATTAAATTTAAGCCACCGACCCAGGTAGCTTAAGCGAGTCAGCAATCAATTTCCTCCCATGAGAAGCAACTTGTGGTCAGCTCATCTGACAAAGCTGTCAAATCGCACTTGAAATCGGAAATATAACACACCGGTTCTATTTTTATGCGTCTTGCTAAACTTCTGTGACCACGGCGTAGTTTTTTTTCTACGAAGATGAATAATTTTCCGTTCAATGACCCTTCTAGATCTGTTAATGACCCTGCGTATTGGTTTGGAAGCATATGTTCGAACCAGAATTGTGGCCTTTCTAGAACCCATGCGACTTTTCTTCTGCGGCAGATCTTCCTCTGCGAATGCAAAAAATACGCCTCGGTTCTTCTTCTCCTGCCTCTGATTGTGAGCAACCTTAGCCTTTGCTGAAATCGGTTCCTTCGTCGGATGAAAACCAAGCGCATAAATACAGTAATAAAAAACAGAAGGACGCACATGTGAGCTTCGTCCGCATCTCCCGCCATTATTCAAACTAATTTATTCGCTCGCGTGTTCTCCTCAAAATACTTAAATGAAATACAATCTTACTCGTGAAAACACCAATCATTTTTAAGTCGCTTAACGAAGTCAGTAAACAAAACACGTTCAGGAATGTTAAGCGAGACAATCGTGCTCGTGAAAACACAGCCAATGAAAGACTGATAAGAGGTACATACCTTTGCTGCACGATCAAGTTCTCCTAACGCGAGGTAGCTCTGGCCAATGTTAAACAGATTTCTTCCTGGCGTAATCAGCAGTCGGGAAGAATCAGTTCTTTCTTCCAGAGCAACGAATTTCATCACAGCCTCCTGAAAATTCCCTTGCTCCAAAAGGCAAACACCTTCTTTCCAGATTGTCACAGTTTCTGCCATCGATATTTCTGTCATGTTGCCACGAGTCAGTAACGTGTTTCAAATGTTCAGCACAACCACCGGCAAACGAAAGGCGGAAGAAGCATTGAACAACTAACCTCCCACGCAGTTATTTTTAGGAGAATCGTATTTCACTTCCCCCCCACCCCCCCCTCCCCCACATGACTGTCCTAAAAACGACTGTGTGGGAGGCTATTGAACAACTGAACTGAAACAACTGTTCTTATCTACATATAAAAGCGACCCGACAAATTGGGCTTCAGCAGTGCGATCTGTATAAGAATAATAAAAACAATAATGAAAGGAACGTGGAATCACATCCCTTACCCCTGCGGCCCTAACTCATCGGTTTTTTTGTCGTTTGTTGGCTTGTTTATCTTCGTTGTTATTTATTTTTGTTTTGTGTTTTCTCCCTCGAGTAACTATGATCTTTGTAAAAAAAAAATTAAACGTTATATAATTTCTATTTTTTTTTGGCAAAGAAATGCTCTGCTGACGTCACACTCTCTTTGTGACTGCGCACTGACGATGAGAACTAACGCAATCATAATCCTAACATTGTTAAATGATGTTGAATGTTCCTGTGTTATGTAACTTGGCCTGCGCTGGCATGTGATCAGCATTGTAGCACGTAATAACCTTGCGAATTCGACACCGTTGTACGTGATAGCAGCGCGAATTCATCATGGTTGTTCACGCTTCAAAACAAAAGAAACATTGAATGGGATAGGTTCGATAGTAACGTCTAACGTCTATCAATAGAGTGACCAATAGAGTGACCAAGCATGTGTAACATGTTGAATTTTGAATGCTAGACTATAAGTCGACCTGCAAACACTTACAATCGCCCCATGGGGAAAGCTCAAGGTATTTTGAAAACCGTTGCTGTGAGAGCCGTGAATGAAGTTCAACCCTTTCTTCACTGTACTTCTATCAGAAAACGACCTGAAGATTATTTGGCTTATTAGTTGAAGCGTCAACAGCGTGCTATTTTTATCAAGGTCAGACACTGACAGAAATACAAAATGCAAATTTTGCATTTTCTAAGAAAAACACAGTGGTCACCCATAGGGGCATTGGCCGGACGATAAATGCCAAAAATTATTCAGAAACCAGTTACGTCAAACTTTTCAAGTTTAATTAGGCTTGGTACCCACTAAAGACATAACAATCATAAACATAACCGTAATCATAACCATAAACATAAGGTTCTTATGATCTAGTGGGAACCGGTATTTTAAGGACGACATAATCATAACCAAAGACATAATCATAATCACAAGAAAATGGTCGATCAATTTCTTATGATTGTGATTATGTCGATCATTAGTGCATTTATGACATTAGGGAATCGCGCCTATTGAAACACGTCAGCCGAAAAAGGTGGGGTACCCTTAATGCTTTGCACGCCCACAAAGGCTAACGCAAGTTGCTGTCCCTTTTGAATCCCAGCGTGAGAATGTTCGAGAGTATTGGGCTATTGTTTGCCAAAGACAAAAGAAATTGAATAGAGGCAATGAACAGCGCTATTGAATTTCAAGTTTCAGTCGTATGGAAGATTGATACAGACATAAGTTGCGTTTTTAACTCACATGAACTCTAGCATTTGACTTCTCAAAAAGCTCATGGAAGCAGTGAATTCTTGTGAAATTTCTAGGTCGAATTTTTCAGTTTTTGTATGCTGCAAAGTCGAGCTGCGACCTTAGTATTTATAATTTTTCAGATAACACTGCAAGATATTTTGGGCGACTATGAAAATTCAGTACATTAACCAAAAAAAGCCTCTTTTGCGATTTCACTCGATTGATTTCGAATTGAATTCATGTAATTGATTGCCTATTTGAAAACGCTCGCTTCTAATAAGAAGAAATGCGTCTGAGAAAGCGCACATTGTATGAAAAGTTACGCTCGTGGTAGTTTGTTTAAATTGCGTATATGCAAATTATTTTCACGTCGCGGGAAGTCGTTTTCCCGCGCACCAAACGGTCCGTTTCGTGGAAGATCTGTTCGGAAGGCCTAAAACAGCCTGAGATTTTCGGATTTAATTGCAGTGAAAGCTAAAGATTTCTTCGGCGAAACATCACGTCGGGCTTTCGTAACGAAAGCATTTATTAGTTCCTATTGTTTTCGGAGGGACAAATATGTCGTTTAGTGTGCAAAATAAGGTCAGCTAGCATTTTCGGAGAGCAATCAGCAGCTGGGAAATTCGGCAGATAGGATTCTGTTTCCTAAAATTTTCTGCAGCTTAAATTTTCAGCTAAAAAATCCGAACAGATCAATCTGTATTAGATTAAACAAGTATGTCTTTAAAAAGCTCTGAAACAATCCAAGAGAGCAGAAACTGATATTTCAAGTATTTTGCTAAACATTTTCTCGTTGGGTGCCCCTGATTTTAGTGCAATTTCCTCAAGAACCTTCCGCTACAATGTTCGTTCTAATAAAGAACTTACATTTTATCGTCGAATTTGTTCAAGAAAAGCTTTATTTCAGCAATGTTGGTCGAAAAAATTGTTTATTTTACCACGCATTATAGTCTATATTTCAAAGCACGCGACTCACGCAATTACCTTCACCTTCAATTCTCTTGCCGTTCATTGCTCTTTTATTGTCCCTCGTTCGATTGATACGTTCCACTAATTTTCACCAAAACAGTACCCAAACACAAAGAAGTTCCATGATTGACAGAAAAAATAGAGCTCATTTGCATTAGCGATCGACACGTTTCAATAGGCGCGATTCCGTAATGATTATGTTTTTAGGCGCTCCCACTCGGACACAAGCGACACTTTGTAACGGCGTTATGATTGTGCTTTTGATTATGATTATGATCGTTATGTTGCTAGTGGGTAACAAACCTTACTAATTCATCTTCGAAGACGACTACAGCCTCGACGACCGCCGCCTCAAAAATTATATCGTCGTACGCAATTTTTACTAATCTTGATGAAAAATTTTCAAACCGACTGAATTACACTAGATCAAATTTCAATTGGGGATTCCTATTGTTCTACCGCCCTTTGCTAAAACCTAACTTTGTCTTTTGATCAGGCATTATTTCCTAGAGACAACCGTTTGATGAAATGCACTGAAAAAGCCTAAACTGGCTTGTTTAAAGGCAAGATTTTGCTCATTTGAAGTTTCGCGTCTTGACTACAGTTTTTCTTTGTGTCAAAAGCCTGAGGTCGCAAATGTCTATGCGATGATTCTCTCGTAAAGTTTTGAAACACAGGACGGCAGATTCCTTGAAGTTTTGTTTGTTTCGTTGAAATCTTTGTCCAAGAAACGCAGGTCACGCTTGTCTCCACCAAGGTTGTCACTTACAACGTTACTAAATTAAACATAAGCCCGCAATGCGTGCAGAACCGACGAAGCGTTGGTTCAGTCTCGAAAAGAAAGCAAGCGAGGCGTGCGTGGCTGCAGGTTCAATAACATTCAAGGATCTGTAACAGCAAGTTGCAGCAAATGTGCGCAACTGTAACTAACGCTGAAATTTGACCAACTGAAAAGGCGACCAATACCCTGGAAAGGAGGTCAACTGAATTATTCACCCTCTTCTCACCAATCATAGCTCCGCAGACTTATGACCTCATGCATTCTTCACTCAAGATCATTTTTCGCTGTCTTTTGGTCGGTCTTCCTCAAAACCCTAAACAAAAAAGCCGTCACAACTCTCGAAACGGACGCATTTCAAAAAATGGGCGAGAAATTTCCCAATATAAAAGTAACCACATCTTTACGATTGATCAGTCAGTGGGCACCGTAATAGCCCAAAAGAATTGAACTTTTCCGCACGCCTGGGAACCACGCTTTGTGCACAGTTTCCTTTAATCATGTCCAGGGCTCCTTAAGCCAAATCGTGAATTCAAATACGAAATAAATCATTGCCATGCTCTATCGTACAGGCTACAAGAAAACGCATTATAGGCAATTACCAGTCGTTTTGATCCACTCCACCCTCGATAAATGTTTTTACTTGGCTCAACATGCTAACTGGTGTAACGAAAATTGTGACAGTACTTTCCCCTTTGCGTTACCGAATGACGTTATGTTTAAAATCTGATGACTCAGCTCATCTGCCTTATCGCTTTGAATATTTAATTTTGTTGAATTAAACTAAAAAATTAAATGTCGATATAAATTTGTCCACAACTGAACATGCTTTTACCGAGAGTTGTGAGCGAAGTATTTATATACTGTTGTGAATAGGGCACTATAAAAACATGATTATCGACACATCGTCAGAATCGCAACGTTGCTAACCGGCGTGACGAAAATTGTGACAGTATTTTGTCTTTTGCGTTACCGAATGACGTAATGTTTAAAATCTGATGACTCAACTCATCTGTCTTATCGCTTTGAATAGTTTGTTGAATTAAAATAAAAATTTTGAGATAAATTTTGTCTACAACTGAACATGCCTTTACCGAGAGCTGTGAGCGATGCATTTACGTACTGTTGTGAATATCTATAAAAACATGATTAGCGAAATCGTCGCTTTTATCTCAAACACGTTAAAGCATGTCTTATGACGTAATCGTTAAATCCGGTTTCCTCTTCAGGAGTCAGCAAGTCAGTGTCTCGAACTCTAAAATCGAACAAATCGGTTCACAATCAAAAGTAAAGCAGAAAAATTAAAAAGACTAAGTGGTATATCCTTCTGTGCCGTTTATAGTATACTATCCGAGAAGATCCAGCCTCGTGTAGTAATTCATTTCCCACCTGCGAATAACCCTTCTTAACGTTGGCAGCTAGACATTTCCAAGTATTAAACATAACCACAACAAGAAACACCAGAATTTTCCTTTCATAACATTTACTGAGAACGATTCTACCCTTACGATGTCTCAGCAACGCTTTGGTCCCACCAGCATCAACAGTGCCACTGGACTTCACCTCCTGTTATTATCAGTCGTCCTTGCTTTCTTTCACTAGTATTGCATAGATATTTCAGTCCAGCCAAAACCAACACTGCTCGGCGGACGTGTGCTTCTATACCTACGATACTTTTTATGTGGACCATTGTCCTATCGTGCGTGCGTGTGTGTACTAATCGATGGGCTTAACTGCAGAATACCCTGCTCCCATCATCTTCTCTATATGTTTAGAGGTCAGCAGAAAATTATACCACAACACAGTCGAGGCACATCTTCCACCAAGCCTCCGTCACCTTTCTTGACCTGCCAATTCAAAATGGCGACTCGTCCGCTCTTGTTCTCACGTCATCCCATCCCATCGGCCATAGCGAAATACACACCTTATGAGCCTTACACGACGTATTTTGACCGACCACTCCAATCCACGGTCTTCACGACTGCACTAATCCGACTGCGTCGGTTAAAAGGGCAGGTACAAAACTCAAACCGGATCATCTCAGATCGCTGGTCCTGGTCGGATCAACTCGGATCGTCCTGGATGAACTCGGAAAAAAGTTACATTTACCCATTAACTGGTTCAAGTTCACCAAATTAAAGTTAACCTCGCTCTGTTTTGCCGTTTTGTCAAGCCACCATTTTGATTTTCTAGTGCCAGGTCCTCACGGGTCAAGGCTTACGTCTCGCTCTGGTCGGCTTCGTACATTGTTAACCCCCGGCTCGGATGAGAATAAAAACTAGGCCATCTTTCAACTCTCCGTTGCCAGATTTTAGCCTGAGGCTAATGAGGGACTGGGAGGATTTGTCACATTTGAATCAGCCTTAGTGATCGAGCTCCTGGAAACCGGGGGATCTTTCGGGGTCGTATTCCCCACACCCGCCCCATGTCAGCTCTTTGATCCCCAAGACAATGCTAATTAATCCAGAACTCTACAAAATCATTTATCAAATTGAACTTAAATCAGTAAAAAACGTAAATGATTCATGTATTTAATTAACGGAAAACGAAATTTGAAAGTATGTATACAGTTGAAATTTCCCTTGCTTCACAGCTTCATTTCCCTTTCCAGTGACAATGGCAACCACGTTCCCAGAGTAGGGAAATGGACTGCTCAGCCCATGAACCCTAAGAACGATATTGTGACCCTATGTTTATAGGAAACTAACCCCCCATGAATATTAACGCGAATTTAGAAAAATGCGCTAACTTTTAGAAGCGTTATTTTGCGCGACCTTGATTGAGCAAAATTCTCCAAGTCTGCGTAATAGCGTACGTATTTCCTGTGCAATTAATCTTTCAGAATTCTGTTTTTCCGCCGTGATTAATAACACACAGAACACTACCAGCATATAACCCCACTTGTAAGCCCCCTACGATCTTGGGTCTCTCAAAGTACTGGTGACATAATCCTGGTTGCGTAACAGCGTAAATTGTTAGGGTTTGTATGGGCATTCAACAGACGTATTAAGAGCGACTTTCAGTAAGAATCAAGCAAAATCTCAATAAGTAGTTAAAAAGTCGATTTCTTTCGTATTTTGCATATAATTAGGTATTGGTAAAGCTAGAAACCTGATGTGGTTCGTTTCCGCCAGAAACGCTTTATTATCGGAAAAAACGAGGAAATCTCTTCTCGGGTTCGAGAGGTCAAAATCACAGGAAATTAATCTTGAAAATCAGTACTATAAACTTGCATCGCACTGGTACACTAAAGCGCAGAGGAAAAGATAGGCACTTTCCATCGACAGAACAAGTCTTTTTCATTAACTAGACAGTTGTGAAACAGCAGTAGCGAAATCTACTGAACACAAACAATATCACGTAGAAACTGATTTGGAACCTAACTTCTGTGAAATAATTTAACAAGTGCCATAATTCTAAATGGTCTTAATTAATGGTATTAAGGCTATGCGTTAAGTTACATCTTGAAGCTGCCAAAGTAAAGGATTTTTACAGGTTATTGAATACGAAAGTTCATCATTGTTCACATACTGGACCAACTAAGTGGAGTAAATCCTGGCCAATAAATACAGAACAATGGAATAGAATTTTTAGATCAGTTAAACAGGTTCCCAAAGAAAACAAGCTCAGGGAATTCCAATTTAAATTTCTGCACCGAGTTGTCGTGACTAAAAGAGAACTTTGTAAATTCGGTATCAAAGACGATAGTGAGTGTTTATATTGTAGAGAACAAGATTCGATAGAACACACCTTTTCAGTCTGTCATTTTACTAAAGACTTCTTTTCAAAAGTGGTGCAATGGTTTAAAAAACTGTAATCAGTCTACCTTTATGCCGTCAGACCAAGAATATTTATTTGGGGTCTCTTCTAATCTTACAAGCAAGAAACTAATGAAAAAAATTAATTTCGCCTTGCTCTATGCCCGTTACTTTATTTATAGTACACTCAACAAAATTACTCGTTTCTGATTGGACGAGAGGAGTACAATTAATCCCAAATTATACTCTGTTGCAGTACCTAGTATGTTTCTTTCAAAATACAGTTTTCTATTCGCTCTTTAGTTGTCAAACCCTGTCACTAAGTTGAGTAGAATATACTTTGGAATGTAAATGGTTTTGTTTTTACCAAATAAAAAGTTGTTTACTGTGAAACATGTTCACCAGTGCATGACGAAGTCAGCAAGACTCGCGCGCGACGAGATCTTCAACCGGGATAATGAATCCATTTCTTCAATTTTGTTGAGTGTACTATAAATAAAAAATCGCATGACCTTTTCGTACAATTAGTGATTAATGCGTACTCGTAATGCTTTGAGAGTTCTCAAATTACACTCGCCTAAAGGCTCGTGTAATTTTGAGAACTTTCAAAACATTGCTGGTACCCATTAATCACTAACTGTACTCGAGGTCGTGCGATTTCCTATACTATACTATACAAATAACCTACATAATAATTCTATTCTCATCAGAGATTTTGTAAGTAAAATTTCCACTAAGTACAAATTAGAAAAATTAGATTAAAATGTTACGGTATTGTTACTCCTTCTCCGTTCACTATTCTATCTTCAATGTTAAAAAAAAATCTCTTTTACTACCTGTAACTTAAGTATATAAACTTTGGAACTGCAAATATGTAACTGTTTGGTTTATTGTATTGAATTGTATTGTATTGTATAGATGTGTGTGTTTATCATTAAAGAATATTAAAAAAAAACTAGCCTCTAAAATCACATAAAGTACGAAACTTCGAGAATTCCAGTTTAGACTTCTACATAGGAGATTACCGACAAATAACTTCCCTTGCCAAAATACGAATAAAGGGGAACCCCTAGTGTTCTTTCTGCAAAAAAGAATGCGAAAAACTAATACACCTTTTTTGGAACTGCCCTATAACGGCGCTTTTCTGGGAAAACGTAGTATCACGTCTAAAAACCTTTCAAATCATCCAAGACGATTATTCTTTGGATAGAACTCAAGCGCTAGGTTTGAGGACTGATTCTTCAAAATTTCATCACCAAGTCAATTGTTGCTTTCTTATAGCCAGGCATTTTATCTGGGTTTGCAAGACAAAAGATTCGACACCTTCTTTCCAAGGATTTTTTAAATACTTAAAGTTACTCCACAGGGTACATGTACGATGGCACTGTTAACCACTCTCTACCTAAGGAATGGGCATTCCTAAACGACATTTCCTAAGAAAATCTACTCCTTTTTGGTGCCACTCCCTCTATGCCCCTGACAACCTTTCACCCAAAAACAGGTCTCTCTCTTTTATTCTGTGAATTGCTGCCTCTATTAATTGTAACAAAAGAAACTGTACATATGACTAGGAGATCTTTATTGTAAATTGTAGAGTTTCCTATTTTCTCTCTTTTCCCCCTCTATTTTATTTGAAAAGATAAGAAATGTAAGGTCATTAATAGTGCTGTAGCCTAGAAAAGGTACTGTTTAATCTTTTTTCTTTTCTTCTTTATTCCCTTTAGATTGATAATGTAAATTTCAATGCCAGTATTGCTTTGGTAAATAAATTAAATTTAAAAAAAAGGCCCTGTTAGAATAAAAATTGCGTCAAAAAATTACTACGACTGTAGCGAAACATTTTCAACTGGATCCGCATCTGCTTGGATTGCCCGGCTTAAGGAGCAAACAAGTAAAGGCGTTTAGCCAACACAAAACAAAACAACTTATCTTGGAAAAGTTAAGGTATTAGAAGTGGATGAAACATGCTAATTTTGAAGTTCATTTCTCAAATATTAAAGAACCATTCGAGATAAAAACTTATTTAGCAAAACCTTAGCTTTAATAAAGTTTTATCTCGTGTGTCAATTTTCGCAACTTAGGTGTGAACTCACATTTAAATTGCAAGGTTAAATAAAACAAAGATTGCTCTTTTGTACACAGGCAGCCCAAACGAGTTGTGTGACGCGCTTGACGCGTCGCCGATGTCGTGTAAGATTATCAAATTGGCGAATTATAAAGGTTAATATGCGAATTTAACCGTCGCTTCAAGTAGACCCAGTTTGAAGTCGAATTGAAATAAAATTGCTTAAATGAATTAAACTTGCATTCTATATCTGAAGTTTGACGTTATTTCCCTCCGCTGCTGCTCTTTCGCGATGTTTCCAGAATTTAAGTTTAACATTGAATTTCGTTGCAAGTCTCATACTGAGCTCAGATATTAAATGGGTTTCTTGGTGGATTTTAAGGGTTAAGAAAGGCCAAAGATTCGAAACAGTGATCTTTGGCTGCTTTTAGAAATGTAATACGAAAGCAGTTCACTGTCTTTTTGTTGATTTTTGCCCGCAATTGTCACATAACTGATCGTATGCGCGAATTTGAATGAACGTGTAAAAGCTGACAACACGCAAAATCGGAGAAAAATAATACGTATAACAACGAACTTCGTCCCGAACATATTTCGTGTTCGTAGTGACTCGCTCAACATCATTGATAACATCAAATGTTCTCCTGCAACAACGAATAATCCGCCTCGAAAATAAAACCACCTCAAACTACATTCGCATTGGAATTAGCGGAGTATCTCGAATTCGCTTCTTTGCGCCTCTCCGCGATTCACTCAACAAGTCTGTCTTGTGTATCACTGTTTGCAAGTAACAGAAATTTGTACCATCGTATAGTACGTATAAGCCGTGCACCGAACGCGCCATACAATCCGGCCAAACGTAAACTCAACAAAACAGCGCATTCGCAACTAAATTACATACTGGAGGTCCCATTTCCTTCCATACAAATACCACACGGTCATATAACAACTACTAAAGGAATGTGGTTCCACGACCTTACAGCTCTTACATTATCCTGATGATGTCATTCGTGCCTTCATCGGAAAAAATGGATAACATGAAGAGCGATAGGGCGCTTTAACTAATCCGTACAAGAGACTTGAAAAATAAAGGCTAGCACAGAGTTGGACATCAGCCACAAGCGACCAGCGACGATTTTTTAGGTTATAACATCAGCCTGTGACGTCATCGACGTCATCGGCTGATAGCCAGTGAATGCAAAAGAAAATTAGCACACTTGTACTGATGCAAATGCTGAGAAAATTTTAGTTCATCTGCTCTGCAAATACTTCGCAATGAAATTGAAGTGCGGCTTATGTCAAAAAGTAAATTCGATCAAGGCAATATCGTTATTGCTGCGGAAAACACGGGAAGATCACAAATTAAACCAAGATATTGCTAATTGCTAATATTGTTTCAATTAAGGCGCTCAATAATAACTTGTGTGAACGACAGATTTAACGGAACCCTACTAGTTGTAGCTCCTATTCATATCATAAAATAAACCCTTTAAATACACTTTTTAGAATTTGCTTCTGATGGAAAATTTTAGTTATTATCTAAGAAGGTAAGTTCGACAAATACATCTTTTAGATGTTATTTGGGCTTTGGCAGGCAAAAAAAAGTCTTACAAAGGTCCCTAATTTGTATTTTAGCTGGCTTGGTACAAGCATAAATCGACAACAACTGAGAGGTATTTAAAACCGACTTACCAGAAGACATGAATGAACGAATTTCAGCCAGAAAATCGAAAAAAACAAAGATGGTGCTTTATAAGCTGTCAAAGGTTGAGATGAAAAGCTCAAAATGGTCGCCGGTTTCCCCAGAATTCTAATGCCAAGCAATCAAAACATCTTTGCTTACCTGCACGTTTTGAGCTTGATACTTAGCAACTTACATCAGTGGCTTACAACATTGTTTTTCGATGTGTTGCAGCTATTTTTGCTTCGCAAAAGCTTGAAATCATTGACTACAAGCAGCGAGGTATCGGCAATAATTGAAATTTGGAATTAATTATGGACACATTAATTGACAATGTGGTCGCCTGATTTATCCCTCGCTATTTTACAGCACTGGAATATCTCTGCATAGGAGTAACTCATACTTCTCAGAAACTTAGAAAATGAGGACTCAAGTTATATACAAGAAATAAAAACAACGTTAAAACTGAGGTTTAATAAGTATGTTGGACGTAATACCGATTTAGATCAAACATCGGCAAAATGTACGTTATATGCATGTGTACGAAGCATTTGTCTTGCAGTTTCACTAGGCATCTACAGAAGAAAGGAAGAAAGATTTCATTAACCAAATAAAATGCTTAATAGCGTGAGGCCAGGGATTACTAACTGGACTCAGTTCCGCATGCGTGTCATCCATGTTTGTTAGTAATATTTCTTTTCTAAAGAAGCCCACCAAAAGGAGGTCAGTCATTTGTCTTTGAGAAATAACTAGGGAACGTGACTCTCTGATTGAAGGCAGAAGCTTGGAGGCAATTTCTGTTGCAATCTGTTTGTCAAAATTTCTTAGCTTTTTCAATAAAAAGATCCACGTCTTGTCTATAAAACAACGGCCGGGGGTGAAATCGCACCGAGTCGTACCGGTATTTATTATATAGACAAGAGTGTTTTAGTGGAAAATAGACCACTCGGAAAGTTCATACGAAACTACATCCGGGACTCGGGTGGCGTATTTTCCATATCCTCCTTGGTGAGGATATACATGACGTCATTTCCTGCTTGTGCAAAAATACTCTTGTCTATATATATTAAAAGAAAAACTACACGCCGGCTTGAGGATATGAATTTCATTTTCCCGTGGTAAAAAACAATATTTTTAGCACTCGACAATAAAATTCATATCTTCGCACCACCTTGTTGCCATGTAAACGAATCCCAAGTGGGAGGCTGGGTGACCTCGTAACGGAATAAAAGCCGTACCTACAACATGCAAACACCCAATTAACCCCTTAAGCCCCAAAAGTGTACAGCATGACATTTCACCTTCCCATTGTAAGACACACAGGTAATGATAACAAAGGAAATGAATCAAGGAAATGTTCATCCCAACTAGTTCTCGTCAAAATGTATGGAGACCAGTGAGGAGATTGTTTGTTAGTGTTTTGACGCTGGTTATTTTCGTAGATATTACTATCAAGACGTTTCGGCTAGTGCTTAAGCCTTTATTAGTTGAAAGGACAAAGCTATTACGCGTGATTTAAAAAGGCAAGCACGTTGAACGCGCGCGCTGGAAAAAGGGTACGTGTTAAGTTTTAAAAAGGAAAATATGGTGGCTTGGGACTCGTGCACGTGCCAAGGATTTGTAGACCTCTGGGAGAGCGACGTGGTCGTTCCCAGACTGCGGTTCCTTGATTGACCACCAAGCTTCCAAAAAGAGTCGCTCGTGGAAGTTAGGCTCACGTCCAACAACTTTGACAGCACTGAAATCCATTTCATGGGTGCTTTCGTGTACATGACAGGAGATCTTAGAGTCATGGTCGAACATAGCAACCGCCCTTTTGTGTTCCGCAGTCCTGGTATTTATTGGTCGCTCCGTTTGACCGTAGTATACAAAATTGCAGTTCGTGAAACTGATTTTGTATACTGCGCCAGATTTTGGGTGGTCAGCATCATTCTAGGCCTTTGGACGCGGAAACAAACTGTTCAAAGTTCTTAACAGTTTGTAGGCCACTTTGATCCCTTCTTGTCTTAAGATGCGGCCAATCCTTTCTGAATTGCCTTGGACATAAGGATGTGCCACGTAATCTTTTCTTCGCGCTCGCGTTTAACGTGCTTGCCTTTTTAAATCATGTGTAACTGCTTTATCCTTTCAAATGATGAAGGCTAAAGCACTAGCCGAAACGTCTTGATAGTAATATCTACGAAAATAGTCAGCGGCAAAACACTAGCAAACAATCTCTTCGCCTGACTACGATTACACTATTTTCAAACCGGTAAGGAGAATTTGTAAAGTGTTGAGTGTTCGGAAATTTGACCACGGACAGTCCATGAAGAAGAGTTCAACTGTTGACGCTGTAGGGAGATTGACACGTTTTTCAGCTATGACAATGACTGCGTGAACTTCTGCTTGGGCAAAAAAGTGGCCCAACTTACAGTTGTGTCATATAAATGAGTAATCGTAGCTCTGTGAATTCCAACTTCAGTTTAGAGCAAAGAAATCTCAAAGAAAACTACAAAAAATAGACTATTTTATCTTGCGATCTTTCCTTGACTCTGATGATGACTTGCGCTCAGATTGTCGAAACGTCAGTCAATGTCACCTCAAACAGTCCTTCTCAGGATTACACTAACCCGGACGATCAAAATTTACGGAATTATGACATGACTCCTGGGTTCAAACCATTTACAATTTAGAATTTAACGAGTGAATTCATTCTTGGTTCATTCATGGCTTTACCAAAAAGAATCATATATATTACCTGTTGAAAGCCAGATTGACACCCCTAGCGTATAATGGCCAACTGAATCTGTGAAAGGTTCTGGTAATTCTGCTTTACCATAAAGAGTGAATTCTGGTGGCAGCAAAAAAGCACAAAAACCAGGTTTGCGCGTAGGTTTGCTGTGAAACAAATTGCAAAGATGGTACCTTTTACCTTTCGCTACCTTCGCTCTCTATTATCAGTCAAATAAACGGCATTCATGGAAAGCAGGCATTCTTTTGTACATATTATTGTTATCAATTATTTAGGAACGAGTAATTCCAGTAGCCATATTTTTAAAGTTAGAATTTATACTTAGTTTAACAAAGACGATCAATGCTATATATTAGTGTTCGCTATTTTTAATCTAGTTTCATTTGTAGATTTAAGGCCTGATGTTTTTAACCGTGTTTAAATAAAGTTAAATGAAATGTTAAATGAAATAAATGAAATGTGGAAAAAAAACCCTACTTTTTTCAAAAATGGTGGGTATTTTTAAGTTGTATCTTAAAATGACTTGTGAAATTTGCCAGGTAATTTTGCATTTTTCACTTTTTAAAGAAGGTATAAATAGAAAATGCCTATCTTTTTCGCACTATAAACAGATGTCACCAGAAGTGCAAAAAAGATACCTTTTAGCCGATAATGCTGTAACATGAGAAGATCGACGCTGGTATACGGTATACCACAGCGAAATGATTTATGTAAACGAAGCGGGCCTTTTGCTTTCGAAGCAGGGGGGCAACAGCTCATTAAGGGGTTTCATTTCAGAATCGAAGCATGATCAAGTCGCGTAGTATTATCATTAGGGAGTAGTGGCCGATAGGAGACTGGGTGTGAGGTCGACGAGGACCGTTTTGTCGACCATAGAGGCCTGCAAGCGGCCTGTTTGGTAGGTCTAACGGAATTTGGACTCGCTTTAAAGATTTACGCGTCTCTTTCTTCCGTTATTTCGGTCATCAGTGCATGTCTTCCTGTCGCCTAAGAACAAGGAGAATAAAGGAAAACTTTGACAAAAGGGGACTACGCATGTATCTTACGACCCCCTTACGGCTTACACAAGGTAACAGAAGAGGAAGTAAGTTCTGCCTAACGCTTGTCTTCCAAACCAAACTAAGCCAAAGTAGTGGGCTTATTGGTAAAAGTAAAGGTTGTCTTGATCATCTGGAAAACTTGGAAAACGTAACAAGGCAAAAAGTTTCTTTTCCGTAGGTATGTGAGTGTGCGTGTGTGTGTTACAAGACAAGGCAGTTCGAGCCGTATTTCGTACGATTAGCTTGACCTCTTAAAGAAAAACCTATAGTCGCGTCTACAATGATAAAATGATGTATTTAAGTTGGGAAACAAGAAAGTAACAGTCATGAAATGCATGTTGATGGTATGGAGCATGAAATTGTTGCTGGAGTTTATTTGCTAATTGGTGATCTTATAAATTGTAGTCATTTAGAGATGTAGATTTTTTTCTGGCGAGGTTCATGTTTTCCGATTCTTGCACCGTCTTTGAACAAACGACCGCAGAAACTTAAAGTGTACTGCTTCTTTGGCTGCTGGAGTGTACTGAAGAGGAAATTGGCGACCTTCAACTTTCATCAAGGGTTTCGAAGAAGTTGGCTAAGGATGAAAAACAAAAAGCAAATAAAATTGGAAATAAAACTTTGCACGCCTTCCGTTTACCGTTAAGGGTCCCGTAAATAGCTTAGATGAACATTTTTTGGCTATGATTATTATTAAACCTCGGGCATACATGGTGTGGCGTGGGGAATGCAGGTTTTCCGGGGTTTTTATACCTTTTTGACCCTGCTGACCCACCAAGTACCTCGACTTTTGGGAAACCATGACCTCAACTTGCGTAAAGCCAGCCTCATGCAAATGGATCATCTCATTTTGCAGATTCCAAAGAAAATAGGTTTAAACGTGCTATACTGTCAACAATTTGCATTGTCATAGCGATGTCAAATGCTATTGAGATTATGATGGGGGACGGGGTGGGTGGGGTCTAAGCCGCAAAAAGCTCAGATAAACGCGGAAAGTAAGCAATGTATAAAAAAGTGAAATTTCTTTCCTCTTCCTTTGGATAAATGACGGGTGCATGGGAACGAGATTAATTTTCAACCAGAGACCAGAGGAAATGATTGTCACTTCCTTCTGTAATTCCGTGGGGACTTCCTCCCTTCTCTAAAATTAACCACGTGACGTTAAAATTCCACCTAACATACTGAACTCACTGTATAGTTACCTTTGCTGTTGAATAAGGAAACCTCGCACATTCATGGACAAAAATAACCTGGAAAAATAAGCACATAAAACGGTGCTTAAATTGTTAAAATATTACAATTCTAGAGGCTAATGAGATATCCCTAGTAATGAATGAACGAACGAACGAACGAACGAACGAATGAATGAATGAATGAATGAATGAATGAATGAATGAATGAGTGAGTGAATGAACTTTATTAACGTGTCTAAAAGTGTCTAGCATAGGGAAATCCCCCTGCTAATAGGGGACACCTAACCAACAAATGTAAAAAATAAAATTAACTGTGACACTTGTATACATAAATAGCTACGAAACTCGTACATATTAAAGAACTAATTCTTAATCTATTTACAGAGAATAAGAATTGCATAGATGGCAGCCGATGCATCCATCTTGAAATACTTTTGGGGAAGATGCCGAACACGCAAAAGCTAGTTTTCGAAAAGTTGACTTCGTTGGAGCGAGTGTAGCCACTATCACTCGTAAATTCATTTCCGTATAAATGGCACTATTACATAGTTAAGCGATATAAGTCGCGATTTACCTAAGCTGCATATCTTCCAAAAAGGTGTTACTTATATTTAAACCCAGTTTAAAGGATAGCCTGCGAACAGCTTCTTTTGATTTGTGGCTCCCCTAACTCGCAGTTTCATCGCCGTGCAAAAGATATTCTAATTAAATCCATCTAACCTATCTCACTCGTATGCTATCCCAGGTTCCCTTGGAAAATTATTTTTGTGCCCCTGATCACTTTATTCCTTGTTACAGACAACTCTTCGTCGGGGTAGGTTCGTTTTGCAATTTTTAATACTTGAACATTCTTGAAAGAATGCAAAATATCCAACAGAAATTGGAAAAAAGCAAGTATCAGTGCCGATGAGGCCTCCTTTCACGGTATTAAAATTTGCAATGTCGGACTCGTATCGTATCGAATTTGGCAAAGGTGCACCGGCCCATCCATGATGATGATGATTACTTAATATGATCCACTACTTCCTTACCTGGGATTGTCCTAGGAAATCCCAGTTTTCTTGGATAGCATCATATTTTCTGCCTAACTTAAAGACGGCGTGTGTTGGAACATTAAAAGGCTTTACATCCTTTCCAACCTAACGATAATGACATTATCAACGTAAACTCTATGTAAACGTCAAAAACTCTTCTAGCGGACCATAGGTCCACTATAATCGGGGGACACTAATCATCATCATCATCATCATTATCATCATCATCATCATCATCATCATCATCATCATCATCATCATCATCATCATCATTATCATCATCAAGAACATCAACATCATAAGAGGAAGAACAAAAAGAAGAAGCAGCAGCAGCTACGGTGCAATACATGAATTTTGAAAATTTACCGGATAATATAAAGTAATATGGAAAATCGGAAGCTATGAAAATAGATATATAGATATCTAAGCTGTTTGTGGAACAGATATATATCATATATATCATATAGATATGTATAGAGAGAGACTAAGTGCACGTAGTGTTCGTAAGTTATAAGGGAGTAGACATGTATGATAACTTGCCAAGTGATCTAAAAGAAATTCAGAGTCGATCAACTTTTCAGCGAAAGTTAAAAAGCTTCTTCCTTACAAATCAAATATAGATATTCAAGATTTGTATTTTCTTTTTTTTTTCTAATCTGTATTTTTTCTCGTGATCTGTTTAATGTTTGTAAGTATAATTTAGTGGTAGCTCTTTCCTAACCCTATGACATTAATCTGTTTATAACATAGAGGGCAAAATTACTGAATGCTGATTGGTTGAGACAGGGGGCATTTTTTTCTCAACTTTCTTCATACGAGGGCAAAATTACTAAGTCCTGATTGGCCAAGCGCCAAAATTACTCGCATTTAATTGGCTGAGCGCGAGAGAGCACTATATGCATTTTGAAATCTTGAAAAGAAAAACGGATTTTGAGTTGTTCAACACAAGGATCGCTTCAAAGATTCACCTTTAACCGAGATGGTTGGTAAAAATGGTAGGGAAATCAGGTGTTTGCTTGAAGAGAAATTCCAAAAGGTGAACCTATATGTATTACGAGAAACAGCAAATTGTTATTTGTTTTAAAACCACTGAAAACGTTGGAGCGACGTGGTCCATAATTTTTCCAGCAAGAGGAAGCTTCGCTACTCAGGTGAATAAAATTTACTTAGTTAATTGAGTTTTAAGTGTGTTTTGTCCATGAACTAGAATTGTATTTATCTCTTAAGATGTAAATAATGGTCAGTCTTTCTTGTTCTGTACGCTGAGCAACAGTTAAAATGCTTGTTAACCGGCCGTCGCCATGGGCGACCGCCGGTTTACAAAATGGACACGGTATTGTGGTGATGGTCAGTTGGCTTTACATACGAACAAAGTGCTGTAAAGCTTGTGGTACGGTTACTCAAGAGCGGTACTGTCTTATATAAGACGCATGCGCATATTAGTCTGCTGAATGTAACCTTCGTGCGTTCTTGTTTTTTAATTTACAGTATTTAAGGCGAAGGGTTGTTTAGTTTGGGGTTTCTGTATTTGTCTTGTATAACGCATGCGCAACTGAGCAAAGCAGCGAATAGGATTGAATGCGAAATTGGCTGTGTTGTCTAATCAAGTTAGTGGTTATGGTGAAATTTTTTTTAGCGGAGGAGTTTTGTTATGAGGATTTACATTTTGAGGGATGTAAAAATGTGGGAGTGGAAGGATTTGTGAATGTGAGGAGCATATCACGCTTCTGTGAATGTGATTTGCTTTGAAAGTTGCGTTTTGTATAGCAGCGGTGTAATATTGTGCTGCGTGAGAGGCAGTTTCCCTTGGCGTTTTATGGTGGGACGGTTTCCGAAGTGGATTGTAAGTTTTCTCATTGGGTAACCTGTATTTCGCAGAGGAGAGCAACGACAGCTGTGTTGGCAGCTTCAGTAGCGCGGTAAGGAACGGTGGCTTAGGAAGAGAAGGGATTGGCACTAGTTTGATTATGTAATTAGTGGATTGCACCATCGATACATCATAGTTCTTGATAAGGGAGAGAGATGAGTGTTTATTTGACGCGAGAAGTTGATTTTAATTGCATAAAGACGAAGGAATCGGTTATTAATAAGGAGATCAATCAATAAGGTAGCTGTTACGAGTCTTTAAGTTAGTTCTTGTGGTTTGCGTGTGGTGTTGCCGTTCCGAGTCAACTTGTTTACTTTGCATGGGGATTCCCGGGTTAGCAAACCAGGTTTAAGCAACACGTCATGAGATATGCCTTAACGTGCCCCAGACTCTGACGATCTGCTCGCGCTCAAGCGTTATATTTTGATTCTACTGTTATGTTCACTGTTTGTATTCACGGTCTAGGCAAAACAGTAAATATTTCGTCATCCCTTTGTAAGCATCCTCAGTTATGGGCAAATTTATACCGACATTCAACGTTTGAGTGAATTTTGCGTTTTTCAGCAGAAATAAAAGCGATAAGAAAGATAAGCTGAGACATCAGAGTTTAAACATTACGTCATCCAGGAACGCTACAGTAAAAATATTGTGTCACACAATCACACTTTTCGTCACGCCGGTTCATAAATACAGGATCGCGCTAACATTTGTGAAACCTAGGGGTGGGAGGGTCAGAATGGCCGGTTAAAATGCCCATCGGGCTTTCTTGTTTGGTGAATTGTTTACGAGCGGATACTCTTGTTCTGAAGGCTGGCGGATTGTGTTTCAACGTGCACGGAAAGTTTTCCGAAAATTTTGCCCTCTGTGTCACAAACAAGTAATCGCGTCGAGTCCTCGTAGAATTAAGGATAAATTTCACTTGTATTTTCAAAGTTTTCATAAATTGCCCTCGTCGCGCAATTTTGTGAAAACTATGAAAATATGCGTGAAAATTTATCCTTTTAATTCTACTCGGCCTTATGCGATTACATATACAAAGTAATGTACATTATCGTAACTTCATACATCGCCTGAGCTGTTCTTATCAGTTAGTAAGGGGAGGATCTCCTAGATAAGCCTACAAAGGCTTCTGAGTCTTCCTGCTCAATACTGTTACTACAGTGACGAATGAAATGTTGTATTAGTGAATGATCTTGGGCAAATAAATAAAAAATTTGAAGATGGCCCTGTTGTAAGGATGGTTGGAAGAGTATTCCATAATATAACTTTGAACCACGATAAATAAAATTCTTTTTTGAGTATTCCGTATTGGGTTTTGGAAGTGCAAAATTATGGTCAGAGACCGTAAGATTATATGTGGAACCGTCTCTTAGTAGAACAAATGTCTCAATGAGACACTCTGCAGCTTTGGTATTTATAACTTAATGCATCATAACAGCAGTGTGTTTTTGACGTCGCTCTGTGAGAGAGTCTCACTGGGAGAGAGAGAGAGAGAGAGAGAGAGAGAGAGAGAGAGAGAGAGAGAGAGAGAGAGTGACAACTTTATTTATCCTCGGAATTTGATCAGTAACAAAGGTCACGGTTTTAGATGAAAGCCGAGCCGAACACAATTAACAATTAATAGGTGGAGAAATATAAATAAATTGATAAAAAATAGCTGTCTAGGGCCTAACAGATGAAAGCTCTCGTTTGAAACTCTCCAGGCTTTTACATTACTTTACCTCGCAGGGTAGGTTGTTCCAAATTTTTGCGCCAGAGTAGACGAAAGTTCGTTTTAGGTATTCAGCTCGTGGCTTACCAAGAGCAAGCTGAGAATTATTATTACTACGAAGATTATAAACTGAATTTTCTTTTTCTTTAAAGAGGTTCCGTAAACTAACAGGCGCTTTATTATTTTGTATGTGATGTATCATGATGGCCTTGCGTCTAAAACGTCTTATTTCAAGAGTATCCCATTTAAGGATATCGCGGATGTCACTGGACACTTGACATCGTATCCCTTCGGGTTATCATACGTGCTGCACGATTTTGCAGCTTTTGGAGTCTTTCGGCTCAGGTGATCGGCAGGTTATCCCAAAGGTCCCCAAACTACATCACAATAATCAAACCATGGTTGAATCAGTCCATTATAAACAGTGATGGCTGTGTTTAACGGAATAAAATCTCTGATCTGCCGAAGTCCACCAATGGCTGAAGAGACCTTTTTACAAATGTAATCAATCAGTGAGCAGACCAACATAATCGCTTATCAGTGACAACCCCAAGAGCTTTACTTGATGAAACCCTATCAACCGGCTGGCCATCAATATGTGTAAAAGAATTTCTTTGGCTTATCTTCATTAAATTACTATTAGTTCCAATGAACATCTGCTCGGTCTTTGTAACATTCAGGATTAACTTATTGGCTATTAACCATTCTCTAATATTTGCCAAGTCAGAGTTCATATGTCTGGTAACGGGGGGTGCCAACCCTAACAATATCTGTTTCGGGAGAACCGCAAAATTTATTCGGGAATCTGAATATATTGCCGGGAATCGGGAGCCTCGAGAAATTATTCGGGAAACTGCAAATAATATTGGAATATTTAACAATTATCCCGCGAAATCGCGCGGAATATCACCTGATACTTAGCCGACGAGGCCGTAGGCCGAGTTGGCTAAATCAGGGGATATTCCGCAAGATTGAGCAGGATAATTGTTTTATTATTCAACAAATTCCCATCGACTACCATTTTCAGAACGAGGAAAACTACGGCTCTATGATGAAAACGCTAAAAGCTAGCAACACATAAGCTTAATAAAAATCAAAACAGAACTTTCAAGAAATCAAAGTTTACTACCGTTCAGTTAAAAAGACTTATTTACAAACTCATGTTTGGAAATGACAAGACCAAGTAAAAAAAATATTGCCACCTTACCGAGAATAAGTCCTCTTCCTGTGAATTAAAATCTTTTTAACTTTAGTCTTTACAACTTTCCGTGAGCAAGTGTGCTGCTTCGTTCGCAATAGCATTTTCTTGGTTGAGTTCTCACTATGAAAATTCCAAGTCAACCTCTGGATATCTTTGTGAGCTGAAGCAAATACTTGTTGACTTTTTGAGAGCATTTAATCGTGGAAAGTTTCTTCCAGGGAGTTAAAATTTCCGGAGAACACTGCTAAAACTGCCTCGCTTTTCAAAATGGCCGCCAAACAAGCAATGAAAGAAAATCTGCAGTGCACTTCCAAATAGCAGGTCATTTACGTATATCGCGGGATATCTGTCATGTACAGATGACAGATATTGAGGGCTTCCTTACCATATATGGGCATAGTGACAATTTGTTGAATAATAATACATAATATATTTGGGGCTTAAATCTAACTTTGTTTTAATTTCAGGAGACGTCTCCTTTTGTCTGAGCATCAGGTTAATTGTAAATTGTAAAACTAATTTAACCCTCTAGCTAAAAATATTCGCTGTATTATCTTGGAAAAATCTCTTCTAAGTATTGAGAAATCAATGACGCGAGATTTTAAGAGGCAATGTCCACTAAGACCGAGCGAAATCGAAAATATGTGGCACATGATGAAAAATCAAAATTCTCCGTTTTTCGCCCAGAGATACAGTATGGTAGCTCTAGAAACGTGGTGGCATTTTTTGCTGAGAAAATATTTTTAAACCTCCAAAAAATTAAAAAACCGTTACCACAATACGCGTCTCCACAAACACCCTGAATAAACGCGAATCATACCTTCACGTAAACTTCGCTCTGTTTAATTCGTGTCATGGGAAAATCCTGTTTTGAGCTTAGAAAATTGCTGTTGAGAGTTTTAATGTATTATGTTAAAGTATTAATTACTATGTTAGCTATGTAACCTTAGTCTTAGGAATGTTGTTATCGGTCAAGTGAACATTTAAGGACGGCATTCATCTCTGTATTGATCAGTTCGTCCTTTGTCGTCGATGTAAGCGAGTACAACCCACCCGCCACTCCCGGGTTCTTTATTGTTGCTTATATCGGCTTGACGCGATAATAAATCAAAGAACACCCCAAGCTGAGTCTCGGTGTTGTGATAGTAATTGAAGGGTTTACAAGTAATTTGAGTCAAATTATACTTTTGTGGATTAATTTTCAAGGTCACGGCAGGCTGCTGAAAACCACTGAAATTCGCTTACTCAGAATTCTCAATTTGGCGCATCTTTTCCAGAAGAGGTTTCCCTCTCCGGTAAAACACCGAATCACTTGAAATTCAGAATTCTTGAAAGAGGAAATGCCGTTCTTAAACCAGGTTTAAAAATTAGTTTCGGGCTTTTTATCAGCGCCGAGTATAAACGCTCTCAAAATCCCGATAATTACAACATTAACACGTCAACAATTGGCACATACCTCCGACCAAATAACCGAAAATGTGGACATTTTCTCTATTTTGTTTCGTATTCGGTTGTAATCCACAGCGGAAAGGTAATGTCTAACTCACCTGAATATGGTATTGTCTAAATATCGGGTTCTGTGCGTACTCTTTCATCATAGCCATCTTGACGTCCGGGGTCAACAACATCACTGAAGCATCGCGCATTGGAATCAACCCAAATGACTTATTTTCATCACGCCTCCTTTTGTTAAAATCAAGAACATTCAGAAATAAAATGATTTTGTCTTATTTGAACTTCAAAACAGTTTTCTCCTATAAGACGTCTTTTCTGTATTCGTTGCAATATTTCGAAACGATAATTTCTTACCGAAAGCTCACAAGCCCGTTTACTTTGAGTCACGCAACAAAATGTCACGCACCTGATTTTACCTGACGTCAGGTTTTACCTTGGGAAAAGTGATTTGGAGGGGGAAATGCACAGGAAACAACAACAACAAAACAAGCAAGCAAAAAACAAACAAACAAAAACGAAAACAAAGCAATGAGAACTTTGAAAACCTGTGGACAAAAGGACCGATTATTTATCATTATCATTAGACACAGTGAAGCCTTGCCAACGGCCGGCCTTGCCTGTTACTAGGGCTTTGAAAAAGAAATTATTATTAGGTCTCTATGTATTGGTCTTCAAAAATTGGTCAAGACAGGAGTAAGAAAGTAAAAATGGATGTTGAGTTTACTCAAGCACAAACCAGGTGTGGCCAGGGGTGCCGGAACCGTCCTTTTCGTTCTTTATAAGCTTATGAAACCATTTTATGGCAAACCTAGCGGATTACAAATTTATACATGCCACTCAAAATAAAGTTGAATTTGAAACTCAACTCCTGTTGAAGCTCTTTATGACAAGGAGTCCTGATGTTCAGGGCTCTTTGTCGCTTTCCGCCTGACCTTTTGAGCGGTGCAGGTGACGAAGGTGGAGAACCATCCTAGTTACGAATGGCTAACGCTCGAAACGTCAGCTTTCAATCTGTTTCACGGTGGCTCAATTTACCTTATCAACTCAGTTGATAAATACAAAGTTATGTGTTTCGCTTCCCCACCGACGCAGCACCACAGTTTCTCTAGAAACTAACCCCCTTGTTTGTCAGGTGACGGTTGTGCGATATTTCTTCGTCTTTTCACGGTTGAGGAGAATGAGATCGGTTTCCCTTAGAGCACTGCTATGAAAGGTAGACCATCTGATGACAGGGCCTTAGATTTCAGCGCATATATTGGTTTTATAGGTCCCACGCCATATGCTCTTCATACACGGACGGATTCCTTCTTTGGAAAACTGTATATTCAAGAGTGTGCTCACACCATCGATCTTCCAAGTGCTTGTAAAGGGCTTGTAATGGACGCGCACAGGGTGACACTTAAGGATGGTTCTCCACCGGGATCTTGATATCGTGTCCGGAGTTTAGGAGGATAAATATATCTGACTTAGTCTTCACCGGCCTTGCAGTAGTAGGCTCTCCATGGAGGGAAGGGAGCCAGGATTTTGAACACCACGCCCACGCAAGCTCTGCTCCTAGTAGCTCCTGCGCAAATTATGTTGCCCCTGCAGGCCCTGTAGTGATAGCAGCCAGCGTTGTCTTGCCGGACGCTGACTGTCTTCAGGGCCCGTATGGTGGTGTTAATCTGTTTATTAAATGACGTCTGCCATCACAATGAGGAATGCACGAAAGTGGATATGAGAAAAAAGTGTACTTACCAGAGCCCACTGGAACGAAGACGCCGATGCGTTGCAAAAAAGCTTTGGACTCCGACTTGCCAATTCCACGGTCTGCTTTTCTCACTCAACATGACCAACGTCGATTAGTCCCTCTGCGCTAGCCAGTTCCCAGAGAAGAGCGATGGGCTGGGCAAATGGTCCATGTTTAAATACTAATTAGAATCTACTATTGCGCGTGCTGAAAGAAATTAAAATCAACAAAGCTCAACTTTTGAGTGGATATCGCTGACTCCAACACTGCAAGTGTGACCCGAAAAGTCTTTTTTTTTTTCAACTGGAACAGCAATTACTCGTTCATATCGCTTTTAAGAGGCGTAAACGCCTACAACTAGTTTCTCAAAAGAATAAGTGATCTTTATTCGCAGCCAAGGGAGATTATGCTTTGATTGTCTATTGCACTCGGTGACAGGGCTCCTGATTGCGAGAACTCCAAAGAACCCTATCCTTTTACAACGGCGAAATTGATAGAGTAAGCGCTCTACAACTACTGTGTGTTAAATCTGGAGTTTTCCTTTTTTCTTTTCTTTTTTCTTTTTTTACGGAAATTATCAGTTTTTGAACATTTACTCAAAGCCGATCCGCACGTAAGACATTTTGTCTAGTTTCCAATAATGTCGCACCTGAAATTCTCACACGCCTGATTTCCAATAAGTCTTTTATTTACGCAAATGGCAGGTTCTCGAGGCGCCTTCTTCGACGCAACACTGGTGGCTTGCAAATAATACTGAAATCCTTCACCGTGAAATTAATTAGGCAGTGGGAAAAATATCCTAAAATGCATTCACGCTTGGGAATATTCGCGTCTTAAAAAGTCCAACTCTGCAGTAAGATGTAAAAAAAAAAGCACATCAATGTCTGCTATTTTAGACTATCGGAAGCTAATACTTTCTGCTTATAGTGAACACGTGACAATTTTTTCCCCTCGCCAGAGCGTCACAAAATGTACGTCTACGTAATCTGGAACTTGTTTTGCACTGGTCAGAATTGTGTGGTGAATAGTCCCATCATATATAGCATCAATCTATTTTACTAGTCGAAAGATATTTCAGGCATAACTTCGGCGGTGTAACATGACATCAAACAGAAGGACGACCTGAGAGTAAACAAACACAGTTGTAGCCAAGTGCTACGCATTGAAAACGGGTGTCTGTAAAACCCGGAACACTCTCGGAACACCCTGGAACACCCTGCAACACCCCGGAACATCCCCGGAACACCCTCGGAACACCCTGGAACACCCCCGAAACACCCTGGAACACCCCCTAATACCCTGGAACACCCTCGAAACAGCCCGGAACACCCCTAGAACACCAAAATAGTGGTCAGCAGTCAGACTGCTCACGAATTGTTTAAGCCGAAGACCTCCGAATATTCCCAATTCTTCATAAGACTTTTGCGGATCACCCTGAGATTTCCGAGCATTTAATTTCAAGAATGCTTCGGAATATTTTCCAAACTTTTAAGAACAGCAAAAGAACCATTATTTAATGGAAAAAAAAACATGTTATACACGTGACCTTCATATCAATAACTTACAATTTTCAGTGATATGAAAATGCGACAGTTGAATTATTAATTCTGCACTGACATTTCTCATGCGAGGTTTGCATTATCGCGCTCAAAAAACAGATGTGACTTCAAGGACATAACAAAGCCAAATGATACAGTGTCACGCAATGTTATGAGGTCATTATTCCGAGGTCACACGATCGTCCTCGTTTTACTTCCACGGGCGCATGGAAAATATTTAATGGATATTTGTTGTTTGTTCTATTGTTTTCTCAGCAAATCAGAGAAGACCTTGTAAGAGCTGCGTACCTCCCCCAAAATGTTCGCCCGCCGGTCGTTACGCTAATATATACACCTAATTTAAAAAACCATTTCATTTTAAAAATGAAAAAAATCGAAATAGGAATAGATTAGGCATGCAGACTACCTTCAAGGATTCGCTCTGACGAAGAGCAATTAAACACTCAAAATGTGAGCTTTTAGATGGCAAATTCACCTTTTATCAACTTCTGCAGTTTATATTTAAAATTTGAAGTATGATACTGTAGTGCATGAGTGCTTCGGGAACATTAAAATCCGAGAACGTAGTTTCCACCCACTCATCCTCTTCATGCCGGGTGGCACATAAGGCAAGTTCTTTGCAATTAGGCCTTCTTTTTGGCAAACAAAAGAGCTCGGAAGATAAAGGAGTAGGAGAAATGTGCGCCTGCAAAAAAGTACTCACTATAATTTTGTAGAGTTATCCGAGGGCTTATAATGTAGGATGTCACAACGTAACCACGGAGGAAAAGGATCGAACGAGTTCACACTCTTATAGCGAGAAAAGGAACAAGTATTTTATTTACTTTCACAAGATCTAGTTAGACTTTAAGAGAAAAAATTCAGTAAACGAAAAAAGGAAAATATCACCGATGAGAGTACATATCACATTTCCTTGAACTTTGCAAAGTTCGTGTGCTCCCTCAATAAGCCAACTTTATACGTTGCGATAAACTTGAGTTACAACTTACTTCTCAAAACTATTCAAACATTTTTCTAATTGGTCTTTAGAAGGAGCGGCGGTGTTTCTTTGCCCAGTTCGTACAGTAACAGCAAGCGGGGCACTTATTGAGAAAATGCGGTAGTACAAGCTACATAAATTGAAAAGGAACAGCCTTTACGGAAACAAAATAAATCCTATAGACGTTTAGCAGCCTGCAAAGTCTGTTTTGCTTTGCGTGCAAAATCTGTCACGCAATGCCCAAGAGTAAGTTATCGCGACCGTGACGTGTTATATGGTGAATTGATTATTATTCGGGATGCCCACCCCCAGAATTTCACTTATAGACGTCACATCGGTTTGTCGAGAGTTATAATGCAAATCTCGCATGAGTTACAAAAACTTCAATAATTGAATTGAAATATTCAAAATCAAATCTTTGTCGATCTAAAAGACAAATTTTTTTTTTTTTTTTGTTATTTTGTCTTCGGGTGATTCGCAAAGGTCTTCGGAAAAATTCGGAAATCTTCGTTTATCTTCGGAGGTCCTCGGGTCAGTCTATGCGTGAGCGGTCTGACCGCTGACCACTGTTTTTTGTGTTCAAGAGTGTTCCTGGCTGTATTAAGGGTATTCCGGGGCATTATGGAATGTTCTGGGGTATCATGGGATGCTCCAGGGTTGTTCCGGGCTGTTCCGGGCTGTTCCGGGGGTGTTCCAGGGATGTTCCGCGGTGTTCCGGGGGTGTTCCGGGGTGTTCCGGGGCTGTTCCGGGTTTTACAGACACCCCATTGAAAACTCACGATTATAGAGAAAAGTGAACTTAAAACTTTCAGGGATCTTGTAAATAACAAATGGATGCCTTCTTTGTTAACCTTTGATATGTTTTAGTTTAAATCAAGGAAAAAAAATTCAGCTATCTCTGCGGTTTGTTTTTACGTTGAGGTAGTCCCGGCATCTGAGATGAAAACGGTCATTCCCGGTCAAGTTGCTGAAACAAAGGCCATCATTTTTTATATCGTCTTCTATCTTGTACAATTTCTTTCATAGCTTAAGTTATTTCAGGCGTCCTAATCTTTCAATTATTTCCCATTTTTGTAATCCCATCAACGAAACCTATCCTGTGACGTGACCAGAACCCGTTGCGTGACAGACAAATTTAGTTAATAACAGTGCAGTTTCTGAGATGAATGTGGAGATCACTGCAAAGTTGTTTAGTTTCTTCAGGGAGTTAACACTAAGAGATTTTAAAAGTTCATTTGCCATTCGTTAAGGGATGTGAGTGTGATGGCGGAGTCGTTATTCATTAGTTGAAAGTCAATCTGGAGATACCAGACAACGGTCGATTCCACGCGTCCAGATGGCCCTTGGACAATACACCTAAAACTCGACAAAACCTGGCATTTAGACAAAATCTTATTCAAGGTGAGCTAGACATGACCCTTATCCTGTACTTTTCATCCAAATACCAAGGGAAACAAGAAAAAAATGCCAAGTTTTCGGCTATTCGGTCGGAGGCACGAGCCTATTGTTTGTACTGGTTGACAGGTTAATGTTGTGATTATCGGGATTTTGAGTGCGTTTGTACTCGGCACTGATAAAAAGCCCGAAACTAATTTTTAAACCTAAGATTAGAATAGTATTTCGTCTTTCAAGAATTCTGAATTTCAAGTGATTTGGCGTTTTACCGGGGAGGGAAACTTTCTCTTGAAAAACTGTGCCAAATTATGAATTTTGAGCAAGCGAATTTTAGTGATTTTCAGCAGCTCGCCATGACCTTGAAAATTAATTCACAGATCTAAAACAGGACTCAATTACTTCACACACACTTCAAAAGCAAACTTCCACGCTTGAAATGGGGGTTTTCTGGGATGCGAATTAAACAGACCGAAGTTTACGAGAAGGTTTATTTCGCGTGTTTAGAGGACACGAGGGGCCTAAACGTTGTAATTTTTTTTTCGGGCCTAAAAAAATTTCAAGAAAAAAATTCCACCACCTTTCTTAGATTACCATAGGGTATCCGTGGAAAATTTATGAGGGAATTTTATTTTTCATCATGTGCCACCACTCGCTCGATGTTAGTGGACATCGCCTCTTAATCAGTCAACCATATAAACTTGGGTTAAACTGTGCACATCAACGGTGCACAACAGGATCTCCAAATACTCTACTCGGCTCTGTCGCTCATGAATTAATCTGACGATACAGGAATCTTAACCTTTATGGGCCGGTTATTTAAACAAGGTCTAACTGAAACTGCGGCTTAAGGCAATGACTGTACCTCCCAAATCTGTTCATAGGCGGGTCATTTTAAGGACATAAAAGTTATTATTCTCTGTGCTATATGCCTTCTTTACCCTGTTTACTGTAAGCAACATTGAAATATAAGGGTTGGCCACTCTGAAATTGGTTTAGATCGGGGCCGGCTATTTTTAAAGTTTAAGTAGTGAGAAATGTTAAACAATAGTTTCAATCTACCCTTGAGGGATAATTTAAATGCTGTCGCCTAGCTTTCTGCCAAAGACAATACAGAGATACCTTCTAGAACTCGGCTTTTCTTTATGAACACTTTTCTTATTAGGTAATCACTGAGGCACTAACAATCTGAAATAGCCAGAATTATTTTCGCCCCTTTTAAGGTAGAATCCGGGAAAAATACTACTGGAGTCATAACTTTGCCCACAAAACGAGATGCTGGCCCCTCTTAAGGATACCTTGTAAAATTTTCTTTCCTTTTTTTTAATAGAGGAGCCTCCCCCAGGCATACACGTTGCATCCGAAAAATACTTTAATTAGGCAACCCACTGAATCGAAGCACTAAACTTTGAATGCTATTTATCACCAGCGTCAAAATGACAATAGATCGATTGCTATTTTAGTCTCGACAAGGCCAACTGAAAAATACGATTTCATTCCAGTTCCAAAATTATGAAATATGCCAGCCTTTTGTCTAAGAGAAGCAGCGCGTGCAAAAAATGGACCCGTTTATTTGCTTCAGCTTGTCTTGACGAAAATATATGCATAGAAATGTCGAAAGTAAGTCTACTCTTGCTTCACGTTTTCACGACTTACAGGTGTTTACACCTGACCCCGATCAAAGAAAAGAAACATCCTGAAGAATTTTATTCTGTCTTCGGCCTTGGTCTCTCAAAAGATCTGCACAAAACACACGCCAGACCTTGAGTCAGGCAGGGGCATCCAACCAGTTATTTCTCTAGAATACCAGTTCGGAAAATAATAACCGCCTCATAAATTCGGGTTCAATCGTGGGAAAATGTTTGCCTGTATGTCATCTCAAACCCTAACCTTTGTAACATAGGAAAATTAATTCCTTTTGTTTTTGGAGGGACAAATAAAAAAATATGTCGTATATAATACGAAATTAAGTTAGGTAATATTTTTGAAGAGCAAACAGCGGCTCGGTTAAATTCGGCCGATAAGATTTTGGTGCAATTTTTCGCGCTCTCCAATGCAACTTTTGTCGCAAGTGTAAACTAGCAGCGATTTCGCTGCGATTCCAGTGCAATATTTGCTGCAATTTCCCCCAAACCGCCGCCAAGTTGCATCAACCGAAACCTCTGCGATATCGCGGCGACAAATCGCACACAAATCGCCGCTAGTTTACACTCACTTGCAATTTTTATCGCGAGCTCGAGCACGACAAAAATTGCACAAAAAACCGCATGTTTAAACGGGCCCTAAGTTCGGCGAAATGTGGAAGCGGACGAAAAGATAAGGCGGGTTGATATTGAGGAGAGACTGAGTTCCCTTTTTTCTCCGTCTCTGTCTCTTTTTCCAACTATAATTTTTGATATCGTTTGTTATTTTTGTGGGATCTTCATAAAAAAATCGGGAGGTTGTTGCAGATTTTCGGGACGACCCTCATTACTGTGTAGTGCTGTTCAAACAGCAAGTGTTAGAGTTGACACCCCTCGTTCTGGTAATCTCAATCAGTGATGACCCTGCAGTAGTGAGATTTGTATCATCAGCATACATTCTTGGTGGGGAGAACCTAACACTATTTGGCAGATCATTAATATAAATTAGAAATAACAATGGACCTAGAATAGACCTCTGAGGAACACCACACTTTAAATACCTTACGATGATAATTCATTATTAACGTAACATCTCTGCACACGGTTAGCCAGATACGATTCGAACCACTCAACTGACATTTCTGCTCACGCCATAGGAATACAATTTATTAATTAGTGTATCGTGGTCAAACCTATCAAAAGCTTTTGAAAAGTCCAGAAAGGTAACTGAATTCAACAAACCATTGTCCATATTGGATAACCACTCGATTGTTGCCTCCAACAGGGCAGTGGCTGTTGAATAAAATGGCCTAAAACCAGACTGAAAATTGGACAGTAGTTTGTTTGCATTTAAATACAAATAAAGCTGATTACAAACAATCCTTTCAAAGATCTTCGCAACAGAGGATAACACAGAAATAGGACGGTAGTTATTCAGTTGTTGCTTGATGGGCAATCACTAAAGCGACAGTGAAATACTTGGCGTTAATATAAACTGAAATGTTACGGTCATGGGTCCAACTCTTGACCGTTGTTGGTTTATTCAGAATAAACCAACAACGCTATCTCGGAGTTGGATTCTTGACCGTAACATTTCAGTTTATATATATGTATATATATATATATATATGAAATGAATAGAGTGTTGGGCTGTTCGCCATTTTCCCCACCCCCCCCCCCCCCCTGCCTCCTCGTTCCCTGGGAAAGATTTTGTCTTTACACAGCTGGCCATTCTCTCCATCTGACACGAGAAAGCGACAGAAGATTATCCTCTGAAATCGTGCTGTCTGAGCTCAGATGGAAATTTAAAGCTTTCCAGAGGACATCATGATGTCCAGTGAGGGAAAAATCTTACCATTTGCGCTTTATACGTCGTCTAATATCTTACCTGCAGTTCGTTTTCCATTTGGAACTTAACGGGTCCCTGACTCGGGTACATTTGCAGCGATAATTATTGCGGGCCTTGCTCGAGGTGGTACAAGTTTTTGGCCACGGAATGTAGTAAGCGGATAGAGCAATATTGGACTTAAATTTTTTAAATGGCCAAAGACTTAGAAAAGAACTTGTGAAAGGCGTGCCTATGTCAAAGTCCCGTTTCAAAGTTTTTCTCAACATCCGGGACTTCAACTGAAATGGTGAGTGGAGAAAGCGAAGATATTTGCTTGCAAAAGCGCGAGTTTGAATAGTTTTTCGTTCTTGCCGCAAGTGGGAAGTTATTTTATGGCATTGATCCTTTCATAGTGTCGTGTTGTGTCATTTCCGCCTGAAAGTTGATATAACATTTACCAGATGCTTGACTAAATTCTCACGGGCTAGATTTGTTTGATAATTTTGAACAGTGAATTCTGTAGGAATTCGGTGAACTCCGATTGAAAACGCTGTGTCATTTTGCAGTTTTGAGTTCCTTGTAACAAGCTCCTTCAGAAACTGTTATAAGATATTCCATGACAGTAAGAGCAACATTTTGTGCCAAATTTGTCACGTCATTTTCCCGGCCAAAAATGCCGAAATGGGGAAAACTAAAATCATAACATTTTTTACAATGACAAGTTGTATATTGGTGCGAAATTTCAGGATAATTGCTTAAAAAACTCAAAATGTTATTTGAAATTTGAATTTTTATCCTTCTGTTGCTAAAAATAACATAAGAGGGATGACGTTGGGGAAGGGGCCTATATGGGGGAGTAGCTCTCTTACTCTTTATCCTCTCTTGTCAGCACATAATGTGACCGGATGCGACTTGAGGCCAGTGGTACGACATTGCACTGTCACCTTTTACTATAAGCCCTATCTAAGATCAAGGTTGACCTGACTAACAAGAAACATGGACAGTTTTTGTTTTAATCTAATGCATGACTGACCTGCCAACACAGAAATAAATCTTCGATGATGCGGTGTCGCGGTTCAAACTTGGACTGTAGTGCCATCAAATAATCATCTCTAGCTTCCTGGACGTCCCCTAACCTCGAGCGGGCGATGGCTCTATTGGTCAAGATCTGTTGAAAGAGTAAGAATCTAAAACTCCCTGCAATTACTGCACTTTCGGCATGACGTGCAAACGGACGTTTAAGACCAAAGTAAGTAAGAGGATAGCGCTGGGAAGGTGTTGGGCGGGGGGTGGGGGGTGGGGGGCACAGGATGACTACCTGGCTTTGCAGGAGCCAAAAGACAGGACCCAAAGGAACTATTGCAATTAGAGAAAATGCATAGGGGTGAAAGCCTCAAGAAAAGCGCACGCACTGAGAGGCAGAGGAACACGTATTGGCAAGCAGAAAAACAGTTGCCATCAAAATTTTTGTATAATGATGCTTTCACGATTTTTCTACTGATAAATCCTTACGGCATATTATTTTTTGTATTTTTCATATACAATAGTTTTATACTACCCATTTTTGTAAGTAACTCTACCATAAAAAAATGGCATCCTGTCATTGGACATACGTACCTCACAAGCGTACAGTCGGAATTTAAGTCCGAGTGGTTGGTAATCAATCAACTTATTTCCACGGAGAAAGAAATAAGCATCATTGAAGTTCTGTAGTGCTGTCTCATTCCTGATGAATTAAAAAAAAACATGAGAGAGGTTTGATTGTTCTATTGCATAATCTTTGTCAAATTATCAGGCTCCATGAATTGTGAAGAGTTGAAGACATGAAAAGAGTCCAGTCTTTACAAGGAAAACATTTACAAGACTCTGCAACTTTGTGAAAAATTCCCACAAAATGTTATCCTTTTGAATTTGGCAAACTGAGTTGGTTTTGAAAATTCACTTTAAAAATCTTCACGACCTTTTGTTTGAGAAAAAAAGGCCACAATATCTGTTATCCTGCCTCCTAGGCTTTGATAAGTAAGAATTGTTCATAAAAGTTCATAATAAAAAGGCCTTTGTTTTTATTATTACATGCAATTATCATTTAAATTACCTGTTCAAGGCCATATTTACATTTCCTAACATGTAATGGCCAACTGCCAACATTATGTCCTTATTCACTGACTCTTCAAAAGACTAAGAAAAAATAAAAATGTATTAGTGAATCTGAACCCTCAGACATACAACGTTGGGGTTGGGAGGACCCCAATAAGGTATTTCTTGAATTTTTCCAAGACGATTTGTCATCTGTACCTGTCGTTTTCAGGAGCCGTCCGTTTATACATATTTTGACACAAGTTTGGTGGAAATAGGCTGCTGTTGTCACGAAGTATAACGTCATAATTTGCAGGCGGTGAAGCCAGTTTTGAATAAAGATGGTGACAAAGGCACAAAGTGTCGTCAAAAAGCAACAATGTGTTCAATTATGTCGTATTCTACATGTCCAGTATAAACAATTCCACCGTTTTCTTATAATTTATTAATTTTGAGTAAGTTTCCAGCAGTGCCACGACTCATGATATTATCCTCAACTTGTAAAGCGCATCACAGGCTTTCTACTAAACGGTAACATGTATTCGAAATATTGTACCATACCAAACACCCATGGGGGCCATCAAGTAATTAAGAGGGGGCCATCAGCATTAAAGGAGAAGGTCACTCCAAAAACCGTGTATTTTTTGAAATCGCCAATAAAAAGATAACACTCAGTTGAGTCACTGACCGTGGTTTTAGCCTCTAAAGTGCATCCGATCCCACTGAAATTCCTCTCCGAAGAGGGCCAAAATTCAACACTGCGCGCCGCCATTTTGAATCGTACTTAGCAGCCTGGCCGCTTGTCCGTGACGTCAAATTGTACAACGAGACCAGCGGTCGGGTAAAGTGGGCTCCTTTTTTAGAGCCCACGTTACCCGACCGCTGGTCTCGTTGTACAATTTGAGGGTGGCCACGTGAGCAGGTTGGCCAAACATGTGTAACATGTTAAATTCAACAAATGTTGAATGTTGTTCGATGAAACTGTTCTATCTGTTTGTTCGGGGCCTAAGCTGACTTCCAAGCACCTACAATTGCACAATGGGGTGTGCTGCAAGAGCTTTGCTCCCAGTTGAACACTATCTTCACAGCACCTCTCCTAGGAAACGATTAGAAGATTGTTTAGGCTACAAGTCAAAATTTGTGTAACACATCCTGCTATTTTTGGCAACTTAGACGCCGGTAATATACAAAATGTAAATTCTGTATTTTCAAATTAAAGAGCAGCACAATGGTCAAACAGAAGGATATTGTTTTCTGGAGTTAAGCATGTGTTGGAATGCAGCGCGAAAGCGTGCGCCTCTTTGAAGTTTCGCCTGTTTTGACTATAGTTTCACTCGAGACAAAAGCCAGAGGTCGCACATGTTCATGCGATGTTTCTTTGGAAAATTTTCGAACTTTCTGCCGACTGCTTCCTTGAAATATTATATATTAATTACTCGACCAAAAGACACAGGTCGCATTTAACATCGTTAACATCATTTGTTTGGAAAATTTTCGAAATTCCTGCCGACTGCTTCCTTGAAATATTACTCGACCAAAAAACACAGGTCGTAGATAACATCACTAAAATCTGACATAAATTGTTCTAAATGCGATCCAGGCATAAAGGCATAATGGCTGCGATGGTAAAGTGCAAAGTAAGAACAGTTTAGCAAGCGTGGTATTTTTGGCAAACGCAGACACCCACAAATAAACACATCGTAATCCAAGTCTTTTTTTTTCTAACGACTAGATGTCAGCAAAAAAATATAACGGACGGCTGTTCCTTGCCGCAGTAAAAGAAAGACGCAGAAGACGAAAACAGGAAATTTGGGATATATAAAGTAGAACATATATGCATTATATATATATATTTTACTTTTTATATGCAGATTTTCGGTTTTCGTCTTTTGCATCTTTCTTTAACTGCCGTTAGGATCAGTCTTACCGTATTTTTTCTTCGAGTGTTTTACTGATCCAGGTCTACTTAAGATCCAACAACTCTCAACGCCTTTTCGCTGTGGTCTTACCAGTTTAAAAGCTTTTTAGATATCAGCAGGATTATTCAATAGAAAAAGTATTTTTAAAAAAAGGCACCTTAAAACATTGGAGGCTATATATTGCTGTAACAAGTATTCGGAGACAATCCCTAACATAGGAACAGTGGAATCTACTTCTTAGATGGTCGAATCGTAGGGTGTATTCCTCAATCAACACCTAGCAACAGTGGCGTGCAATTCTAGTCGTAGTCTACTGAAACCTTCCACAGTTTCCTTGAGGACACCGAAGAAGGGTGTAGAATATTGCCGAGCAAAATCCATCAATAGTCCCTCTACTTCCCGTGTGGGAGCACATTTCTTTTGGCACCGGCCAGCGGCGCCTTAGAAGACAGAAACATTTTCAAACATCCCAAACCAAATCACTCTCCAAAATGCCTTCAACAAATAAACTGTTCAACTGAAGCATTCCACAAGCCTAATTAACTAAAGTCAGAAAAGTAATGGATATTGAAACAAACCAAAAACACATGAATAGGATGGATAGGATGATCTTCACGACAACCTTGGAAAGATTTAACAACGTCGGGAGGAAGGCGCAGTTCAGATTTGCCTGATTTACAGACTGACAAGGGGAACATACCTTTGCTGCGCGATCAAGTTCTCCTAACGCGAGGTAGCTCTGGCCAATGTTAAACAGGTTTCTTCCTGACGTAATCAGCCGTCGGGAAGAATCAGTTCTTTCTTCCAGAGCAACGAATTTCATCACAGCCTCCTGAAAATTCCCTTGCTCCAAAAGGCAAACACCTTCTTTCCAGATTGCCAGAGTTTCTGTCACCGATATTTCTGTCATGTTGCGACGAGTAAGCAACGTTCCGTTTCAAATGAAGGATCAGGGCAACCACCAGAGAACGAAGAGGGGAAGAAGTATGAGTTACGTAGTGGGTGATCAGAAACATCATCGTGCACGTGGGTGTAGGTCCTGAGAAAGACTCAGTTTGTGGTGACGTTGACTGACGTTTCGACTGTCTGACCTCTGGATACCCTACGGAAACACTTCCTACGCAGGCTAATTGATCGTTGCTCATTGAGATTTTATGGAGATGGGGACCAAAGAGGGCTTATGTTTTGACCATGGTTTCCTTGGGGACAAGGTTAGGTTATTGCAATAACTCCACCACGCTTATTTAGAGATTTTAGTGGACCCTTTCTTGGCCCGATCGATTGTTTTACGCAGCAGTTTTCAAGAAGGTTTTGGACATTACGCGTATCAAAACACACCATTTAAAAGGTGAAAACGAATGGGAAATTTCCGGGGTAAATTATACGCATGATAATGATTTTATTTGGTAATTAAAAGTCTGTCATCATTCAGACTATGTTTTCGCAGCACTGAGCTCTTTCTGAGCTCATTCATAAGCCCTTTGGTTTCTCTTCAGCCTCCTCGCTACTTTTGTTATGTACTTGTCTTTCTTTCTTTGTGTGTTTATTTAAATGTGGCAAAATAAATAAATAAATAAATAAATAAATTCAGGTCTTAAATTTTGCAAGGTAAGATTACGCGTGAGGGTAATTAAGTTTGCACGATTTCACGCAGCTTCAATGGGTTCTCGTTACTTCTGCAAAGTCTTCGAAACGTAAGTATAAGCACAAGGATCAAACCATTTCTCAACGTTTGCATGGACTCACGTGCAGCCAGGGCCGTAGCCAGCATGAGGCAAACCGTGGCACTTGCCTCAGTCATTTTTTTTTAATTTAAGGGTTCTAAATACCTAGGAAGAGAATTTAACCATGGACATTGCCTCAGTCATAATTTTTTTCTGGCTACAGCCCTGAACTGCTTGCGTCGTCGGAGTGAAAACCAGACCTACGTTTTATTGAATCCTCTCATTATGCCGACTTTATTGAAACTGCCCGAAGTTTTTGGATCCACACGGTATTTTTTGGTTAGGCGAAACTTAGTGGCTTCCAAGTCTTACATAAGAGTCTAGTGTAAAGTCAACGATTATTACATATAACATATTACACGACTAGGATTGAATTATGCAACTGGCCTGATAACCTAGCAAATTCATCATTGTTTTTCGGCACTTCAAAACAAAAGAATCGTTGAATGGGGTCGGATCGACAGTTTGATGGCAATTAATCTTCTTTCATCATTGTTGAACGTCGTCTAGCATCATTCTATAGAGAGATCAAACATGTGTATTATGTTGAGTATAAGAAATGGTGACTGCTGTTGGATGGAAATGATGCATCATTTTGTTCGAATGTCCAAGCCGACTTGCTGGACACCTACAATCACCCCATGGGGAACGCATTGAAAACGGTCGCTGTAAGTTGAGCTGTCTCTTTACTGCAGTTCCATCAGATAACGACCTGGGCCCGGTTCCTCGAAAGCCGGCTAACGCTAACCCAGGATTAAAAGTTAACCTACGTTTCTGATTCTCTTAAAGTGTTAACACAGCAAATAACAAGTGATCATTTGAAAGCAACCAAAGTTAAAATGTAGGGCACTAAAGACTTAAGCAATCCTTATCGTTTGGCTGTAAAACTGAATTAAAAATTGACGCTAATCCTGAGTTAGCTTAATCCTGCTTTGAACAACAGGGCCCTGAAGATTATTTGGCTTATTAGTCGAAGCGTCAAAGCGTGCTATTTTTTACCAAGGTCAGTCACTGACAAACATACAAAAAGCAAATTTCCTATTTTCTAAGAAAAGCACAATGGTCAGCCAGAAGGGCATTGGCTGAACGATTACTGCCAAAAAATCTTCGGAAAACAGTTACGTAATACTCTTCAAGTTTACTAACTCATGTTCGAAAAAAATTACAGCCTTAACGATCAACGCGATGAATTAGGCAGCAAACAATATATCAATGTATGCAAATTTTATCAGTCCTAATGATTATTCTCACAAACGACTGAATTACACGAGGACAAATTTAAATCGGGATTCCTATTGTTCTACCGCCCTTTATTAAATGTCTTTATGAAGTGTGTTATTTATGTCAATTGGCTCCAGGCAAAAATTGAGTACTTTGTCCAATCCGCTTGAGCTCTCGATTGATAATGTTCCAATAGAGCAAGTCTCCTCTGTTAAATCGCTTGGAATATTTATCGATGAAAACCTAAAGTGGCAAACACACATTGGCAAGTTATCTAAAAAGATCGCTCCCGGGCTCGGTGCATTTAAAAGAATTAGGCCTTTTGTACCTACACTTCATTATATGTACAATGCTTTAATTCAACCTCGTTTTGACTATTGCAAACTTGTATGGGGTAATTGTGGTAAAACTCTATCAGACAGGCTACAAAGCTTCAGAACTGTGCCGCTCGCGTGTTTTAAACCTCCTCAAGTTATGATGCTGATGCCAATTCCTTAATACATCAATTCGGATGGAAAGATTTGTGTACTCAGCGTCAAATCACCCAACGAGAAAAGTTTGGCAAAAAACTTGAAATATCATTTTCTGCTTTCTTAGATTGTTCCCCACTTCCGTGTAAACAGGCCCTAACTAGAAGGTTAGAATTGTCTCTTAACGCCCCTTTCAGTATATTTCAGACAACATTCCTTAATTTTCACATGTTCCGCCGAACGGATTTTGGGGGATTTTTAGTGCATTACTAACTGGGCCACCCTCGATTGATTGGCGACGAAAAAAAATCTGTCGCAATTTTTTTGGCGCTAAACCACAGTTCGACTAAACTAATAGCTTGTAATCGCCGTTCGAATCAAAGAATAAATTATGTGAGTCGCATTTTGTAAATGGCGCCCAACGAGGATGGGGCAAATTTTAATACGATGACGAAGGGAAAGAAACCGAAATCTTGAACGGAAAGTACATCGAGTATGGAATGAAGTCAAAACAAACTGGAATGACTGTTGTACGAGAAGGTCATCGAAGATAGGTATCGAAAGTGGACAAGGAAGTACCCGAGATATTGCACCACCATGTTGGAACGAAGGATTGTGAGCGATTAGACGTCATACAGCAACTTCTGGATGGAAAACAGAGGTCGTTAAGCGAAATTGATCACGAAGTCCTGTCTTTATGCCAAGTGGAAGCGATAGATGAAGTGAAGAAATTGAACGGTTGGGAGAACTGAGTTACAGCTTCAATTCTCCTTCGAAAAAGAAAAAACGAGAATGCAAGCAAGGCAAACACGTCAACTTAACAACATGTGGAATCGTGTCTTGTAGAGGAACAACCGGTCTGTTATAAAATTGTTCGTAGCTAGTAAATTAGCAAAATTTAGAGGAGATGTTACGAAATAGAATATATTCTGGGACTCATTTCAATCAGCAGTACACAGGAACGAAAGGATTATGGACATCGACAATCCGTGCTTGAAGGAGCGGCCGCGCGCGCAATCGAGGGTCTTACATTAACCGAAGCAAACCACGGTGCCGCAGGGAAAATAGTACAGGAACGATTTGGAAGACCCCAACAAATTATAAGCGCCCACATGGAGCAGTAATGATCGCCCTTCAACCCTTGAATACGAATACAATCAAATGTGTCCATACTCGCGTCTTGGCTTCACTCGGCATTACAACATGGTAGTCTTTTAATACAATCATCATGTCTAGTCGTGCTTTGCAAAAATTTTGGAACATTGATTCATTAGGAGAACGTGATGAGCCACCTGTGTCTCAGTTAGATGGTCACGGGGTCCTGAAGAACATACATTTCGATGATCAGGTATGTTTGCCGTGGAAAGACGGTCATTTTCCCATCAATGATGACGATCAAGCTCCAGCACAATTCCTGCCTTATCATGCCGTAACTCAGACGTACAGAAAAGCCACGAAATGACGGGTTGTATTCGATGGATCAGCTGAAAGCGGCAAGTCGACTGCCGCCATTAACGAGCGTTCAGAGAAAGGTCCCAACTTAGTGTCGCATCTGTTGGATACTACCTTTTCGTAGCGAGAAATTTCCGTAGAGCTTCCTGAAAAGTTCATCAGGGAGACACCTTGGTTCCAAATTGTAACAGTATCTGCTAACGACATTTCCGCCATTTTGAATCGAGCTAGTAACTGCGCTTTGGAAATGAACGGAGTAATCGGAAAGTAGCTAACAAGCAGAACAAGAAAAGGAGCAGTTGTGTACGGGTTCAAGCGCCATCTGCGCCATCCCTGCTCCTCAAGGCTTCTCTCAAGTCTGTTGTACCGCTAGATATATATAGAGAACGCGCGTGAACTGCAAGTAGAGCGCACAACCCTTGCACCAAGAGCCTGGTAAAACCAGGGTTTTACCCTGGTCCAAGCCTGGTTAAAAAACCAGGGTACCCTGGTTCTTAAACCAGGCTTACCAGACTCAAACCCTATGTGCAAAAAAGTCTGGTAACCCTGGTTACCCTGGTTATTTAGAAAACCAGGGTTACCAGACGTACCAGGGTAACTAGGGTTTAACATGACTCTGAGAAGTCTGGGCTAACCTAGGTTACCCTGGTTACCCTGGTAAGTCTGGTGACCCTGGTTTTCTAAATTACCAGGGTTACCCGGGTTTAACCAGGCTCTTAAGGTCTGGGTTGACCAGGGTAACCCTGGTAAACCTGGTTAGCACATTTTACTGAAAACCAGGCTTACCAGACTCGGACCCTATGTGCAAAAAAGCCTGGTTAACCCCGGTTTCCCTGGTAAGCCCGGTAACCGTGGTTGTCTGAATAACCAGGGTTACCCAGGTACATTATTTTTGACTATAACATCTGGGTCAACCCCGGTAACCTTGGTTTTTCTAAGAAGCCTGGTGATGCTGGGAAATTTCAAGAAAGCATTGGAAACCAGTAAACTGAGGTTTGTAGCCAATGTTCAAAAAGACTAAAAAGCACAGTATCCTTAACTATGGATAACATGGATATAGTCCTGGGCCCAGTTGCATAAAGCAACTTGAGATTAAAAGGGTTTTTTTGCAACAATTCCCTTTGTTCTGGAGGATTTCTTCGTGTTCTCTTTGTGTTTCCTAAAGTACTCTACTCTATACTCACTAATCTGTCTTCGGCCGAGTTATCCATGATACTGTGCCAAAAAGTCCTCCAGAACAAAGGAAATGGTTGCAGAAAATTCGCACTTAATCTTAAGTTGCTTTATGGAGCCGGGCCCTTGTGAACTAAACGCAAATACTAGGAGTTACACAGTACATGTATCATGAAATGCCCGAATGTACATGTGCACACACAATTACTTAAAGAACCAGTGTCACCCAAAGTGCTTTACGTCATCTTCCATCACTGCCGCTAGCGATCCGAAAGCACTAGTGTGAATTTTGACTTGACATTTAAGTGTCGCCGTATCGATTTCGTTGTATATTTCCGGATTCTGAGGTGTTTTCGCAGTGGGGAAGAAGATCTTTAAATTGGATGCCTCGTAGGGTTCAGGAAAGTTGAGGCGAAGACCGAGTCTTCCTTGTGTTCACTGTCCGTAAATATGTTTTATTTTTACAAAAAGCGTAAGTGGCTATTCTGGTTTTGCGTCCATCGACATCAGTCGATGCGATCGATCGCGCAATCAATCGATCGGACTGTAATAGATCCATGTATATGCACTGAATGCAAACTCAGATCTTGAGTAGTTTTCTCCAGTGACGTCTAGCGACGAAGACGTCAACATTCTTACTACTTGTTTTTGTCTTATTATTCTTATATCGAGTGGAAGTGGCTACTCTGGTTTTACGTCCATCGAGATCGATGATCAATCGATCGATCAATCAATCGGTTGTTATAAAAGCTCCATACACATTGACTACAAAGTCAGATCTAGAGTTGTTTTCTCCGGTAACATTTAGCAAGGAAGATATTATGACTTTCAGGGGCTACTACTGTGAATATCAGCTCGCTGAAAGGCCAGTGCGGCAGGGTATAATTTGCGAAACGTCTGGCAAATGCGCCAGCCAAACTTCAAAACAAAAGCACAACCACGCAAAGCAGTTTGAGTGACACTGGCTCTTTAAACAATACCGCACCAGCATACTACCTAAAATCTTCAAGTACAAGGTATACATTGTAGGTTGTAATGAGAAATGATAAAATATAAAAAAAGAAATATTTGTCCAGGTTTATCCTGCATTCAAGACTACTATGTACAGCAAACCCCAAGCCCAGTGTACATTAAATGTACATGTACACTGTATGACGCTTTGTATTCTATGCCAGTCACTTTGTGGCCACATTCAGTTTACCTCAGAATGTCTATTTTTTAACAAATCTCCAATATCAGTTACAATATTTACAGTGTATCTGTGCATGTGAGGCAAAACCAAATGAAAAGAATCATTGAGTAACAGGGAGTATACACATTCACTGATTTTACATTTACGGTCTTATCTGTTTTGGCTGCCTTCATTTCACTTGCAGTTAACAATCTTCTGAGTTCAGTCCTCTTATGGCCTTATACATGTAGACGTGGTCCTAGAAAAAAATATTGAGAAGAAATTTAAAAAAAGTTCTAGGCCTGTCATACACTCAACATTATTAGGTTGTAATGTTAATTTTCAATAACATAATTATATAAAGGTTCATGTAAATTTACAATAACATTATGAATACAGTTCAAGCAGTGAACAAAATTAGTAAAAGGTGTAAATATTAATTTAATGACTTTTAGTCAAGTATTGGGTTCCAAAGCTGTGGAGTGGCAAAATAAGAAAGATTTCTTAAAATAAACTGTCACTTTAGTGACATCGACAAACATCGTAAGCATTACAGTGATAGTCCATTTCAAAACCTTAATAGCCCTGATCAGAATACAATTTTCTAGTACACCATAACAGAACACATCCTGTTTGCATGTATTGTACTCAGTGAATCCACGATGATCCGGTTTTCACATGTTCATGTACGAGGTTCCAACAAATCTCCAAAATTGATGTGCCTATTGACTGAGTGAGAGGACTAGACAGGAAAATATTCGGCTTAAGGTCACGGTGTACAGACTGAGCACAGCGAGGTCTGTGTGCCACGACCGGCTTGTCCTAACTCTGTCAATACACATTTACCATAACACCAATTTCATGCTACATGTAAATACATGACTGTATTTTTGGAAAATTTCAAAACTATGCTTAAAAATACTCAAAGCATGTTAAAGTGCACGCGTGTTGAATGAACCAAGACTGGACGGCTTTTTCCAGACTGGCTTGCATCAACCCACCTGGCCCTACACACATCAACTCGGAATACGTCTGTACCGTATATAATACACTAAGAGGGAACTGTTGTCCACCCATCATGGAAAAACGGCTTAGTTACAAAAAGCCAAAACCACACCACTTCTATACTTTCCTGGCAGGGATGTGCAACACTGTGCCATGGCTGTTGATGTGTCACTACTTTCAACTACTTATGCAAATTGATGTCAGTTTTCAAGATATCATGTTGTTGAGTGGTGAATTGTTCAGCTAGTTTTTTTTTATAATATTGTGTTGGCGGGGATGTACGGTGGTATAAGAAGTTGAGGTCTCAAGTGACTGAAAAATGAAAATGGTGGACATGAAATTCAAAGCCCAGATGCAAGGAAATACAATGTATGCTACTATTGTAGTTTTAACCCTGTTATCCCAAGCAGTTAGCCTCTAGTGGTCTAACGTCGTTGTAAGTGGGTGTAGATGTTATGTAGTGAAATGAAATGAGACCCCAAGAGAAGCTGAACCTGAGGTGTTCCCTATACCAGCCCAGAGTTCGAACAACTACATGTACAGTAACCTACATTGTACAGAATGTAGATTACATAGGAGTCTAGACGTGAGCTACAGGTGTACAGCTGTATTGTAGGGCATTACTTACAGTACAAGGTTACCATACAGTCAGATGCCTTTAACACTGCCCTTTCTAGCACAATGCATGACATGATACAGTATGAACCTAGTAAGATGACCTACTTCACTAACAGTTTTCTTGTAGATTAGTACAATCATGTAGCTGGAGTGCAGAAGGTCATGGGTATGACTTCAGTTAGGGATTTAAGTTGGTGTCCTAATCCCACAATTGCTTCATGTTGAGCACATGTATCATCATTCTTTTGGTTAATAGCGGAGCCAGCGCGCTAGCGCGTCAGCGGAGCTTCATTGCTAAGGAAATTTGGTAACCTGTCAAGCCAAAAAATTTTGGTAGTGACGTAATAGTCACGTGACCGTCCGTCCATACATCCGTACGTCCGTCCGTCCGCACCACAGGGCTACCAATACACTTCATACACTGGATATAACCCTGTGCTGAATCCCGTGTGTTTTTGGCGCGAAATCGCATGTTGACCCGCGTTGTAGCAAAACAAGCAAAGACAGCAAAAGTCAAAAACAAATTTGTTAATGGAAAAAAAAAGTTCAAGGAACACTCAGTTGACTTTTTGGTGGAAGGGGAAAAGTTCAATTTAGGCGAAAGAAATTAGGCGATAAAGTTCAGGCAAAAAGTTCAAATTTGCCTCATCGGTTCTGTTCAAACTCGGTCGGCACACCGCTTGAGTTCGCAGCTTTTCGCAGCGGTTTCGATGCCAAATATAGCAGAGCTAGCGCTTTTTGTTTTTTTTCTGTCCACAACCATGGTTTTTAGGGCGTTTCGAACACATTTTGCAGGAAAAACACCAGTATTTTCACACTGATAGGCAGCTTTTCACGAAGAAAGAAATAAGTATTAAAATTAACTCCAAATATATCGTTGAACGCCCATGGCCTAGTGGACTAGTCACCGGCATCTTACGCTGACAAGCCGGGTTCGACACTCAGCGGGAGTAGGTTTTTTTTTCCTTTGTTTTTTTTTTTATTTAACGACTTGAATGAGAGTATTTTCACAAATTAATAACTGCCAGCAAAAACAAAACAAAAAAACAAAAAAAAACAAAAAAAAACAGACAAAACAAAAAGGGGGCTCCGCTTTTAGGCTTGGCTAAATCTATTTATTAAATGACCAATCTTAGTAATTATTTACAACATCAGTAATTATTTTACAATATTAATAACCATGGCTCTATATCAGCAGGGCTTTTGTTTCAGTGTACTGATCGGGATTGTGGTTTGTACACAATAATCTAGTATCCATGTCTTAAAAATTCAAGCATTCAATGATCACCAAGGAGATAATGTCTTCATATGACATGAATCCATATGCTGTCAAAATCTTTAAAAGGAATGCCTGCAACCAATGCCCAATACACTGTACATGTACACGTCCTTTGTTTAAAGAAAACAGATCTACATGTAAGCAACACAAATTTGAAGTGTAACATGAGGATTCTAATGTATACAGCTAAAACGTTGTCTGATTTTACAGCCTTGAGCTTACACGAGGAGACCGAAAGGTAGTATGGGTAGCTGAAAATGATTTGTGATTCGGCTGTAATTTCGCAGTTGTCGCTACCATAGGAGGGGTGAAAGTATGATAAACACTTGCCTGTATGATTTAATTTGTGTAGGGGTGAGCCACAGCTAAGCTTGGTAAATTTATTAATAGATTACCCATAGCACCTTGTGGTCTCATTGCGTAGGTTTTCCGACAACGTTAATTGTAGCTGTATGTTTGAGTAACTTACCTGACCATGTGTGATGCATTCCTTTGCTATGTACAACATGCATCAAGAAACTGTTTTGCTGTAGAACTTGGAGTCATACTGATACAATGTGTACAAATGTAGAAACCTGATGAAAAATTTTGAGAGTAAAATTAATAAATGGATCATAAAAAATAAACTTACTACTCACATACATGTACATGTAGCTACATCTATAAAGGTGAATGTAAATCATCAGATCCCAGGAGATTGTTGAAGGAGCAGTGTACATGTAGATGTATGAGGTTCAGGTTTGAACTGAAATTTAACTTCTACATAGGATGCAACTAAACAGCACCAGTCATCTACACTGTAGCCCAGTTGATTGTGTTATTGACCTTTCAAATACATCTACAGTACATGTGTAAGTTAATATTTGGTTCTTGGGCAAAAGTGCAAAAAACTCACTGGAGACAGTTTGACACACTGAACACCATCCCCTTAAAGCCAAATAATTTTTTCCTTCAGCTCTTGCTTTAGGTCAGTAAGCACATAATTTTTTGAATTAAGAAATAAGCCAAAAATTGAAAAGTTGCCATTTTGAAGGCTGTTTTCCTATAACATGATTGAGCAGTTTTGATGATTTTCAAAAAAAGCTAACATTCATGAGACACTCAAATGCCCTCCTGGATTTATAAAGTTCTTTCATCTACATGTAGACTACTCCGAACAAGTAGGTACATTGTTTTCATAATGTTTCTGCACACTACAGGTGTAATTAGTATATCACATGCCATTCACCTCTGGGCACAACAGTGGTCACCTCCACAGTTTTTTTGTCCATATCTGATAACAAGTTACCTGTACCAGTCTGTGGGGCTGGATATTAACTTGTATGGCATAATAATTATTATACTGAGAGAACCATTATTCACCTTAATGTCTGTGACATTTAACATTTATTCCATGAGCATGTATGTACTGGGTATAGAGGTGGTAAGTAACCAACAAGATGCATAGCACAAAGTTGATAAAAATCACCTCATATCCTAAATGAGCACAACAGAATTACTTGTAATAATATTCCTTTATTAAATCTCAACTTTAGTTATCTTTTCTGAATTATGGGTGGCTGTATTTTGGACAAGCTTCTAGCTTTTACTTGGATGATATGCTATTTTGAATGCCATGGTACTTGGCATGCAGTTTCCATGCATGCAGCAAAATCAAATTTAAGGTGCCAGTGCATGAAGGGACATGTTGAAATTTGTTGTGTCACATGTTGTTGCAAAAATGTAAGCACCTTTCGATTTCCTCTCTGCTAATGTTCCTGCTACAGTACATGCCTTTAGCATAACAATTGCAGTGTCGCACTGCTGTGTGTCTCTGTGACATGTCCCTGCAACATGTCCCCTCATACCCTGGCATCTACCGTATACAAAAGGAAGGAATTCAATGCCTGAAATTGAGAATTTAGTGTATTACTACTGCGTGTATAGGGTCTCCACTGTGAGTCTGTCATGGATAAATTACTGTTTAGTATTTAGGCATACATTGGACATTAGGTTGGGATAAAAGTTCATAAATCTGGTGACCATTTTAGAACTGTTGATTGCAATGAAAAACTCCCATATGCAAACTCCCTTGAAAAGAGGACTTTGAGAAATGCACACATTTCCACCTTATGCCACTAGAATAAAAATGCTATGGTGTCTTAGTCCTGGAGTCGTTACTATTCAAATAATATCAAATCTGATCATGTTAGTACACATCACTATCTCTGCTTAAAAAAAATCAAGAAATCAATGTCGGTCGTTTCGCCTACAAGTCGATTCGCCTACAAGCCGATTCACCTACACTTAGGTCGATTCGCCTACACGATCTGAGTTGTTTTGCCTACACATAGGGGCGATTCGCTAACACACAGAAGCGTTAAAATTTCGCGATAAATAACCGATACAAGTGTAAGTTTACCTTGTAACCTAGTTTATCTTATCGATCTATCGTTGCCATCTGTACCGCATCGTTCGCGTTTTGACAAATGAACTATACTCAAACTGTAAAGAGACCGTAATTTAAAGTACCTGTGATAAAACGATTCTTACTGTTCATCTTGCCGAGTTTCTCTTATCGATCTATCTACGGCGTTGCGATCTACCGGTATATTGCATTGTTGGCGTATTCCTCAAACTGTAATTAAAAGTAAAAGTTGCGTGAAGTCTGGAGCAAACTCCATCAGGAGTACCCAACGAATTTTTTTCTAAAATTGATTGTTTGTTGCTCTAAGATGTTATTTAGTAATCACTTTCTTGAAGAAACAATTTGCACTCCTTCAAGGAGGGCAATCACCTTGTCAAACAGAGCATTGTCGTCCTACTAATGAAGCTAAGAACAGTTCAGTTACTAAAGAGTCTACGACAATTAAGCCTAGAAGAGATACCTCGCCCCCTTTTCTTAAACGACACTTAAAAGATTGATGTTGATCACGAGGTAAACTTACACCTCTATCGGTATTTCTTTGTGTTGGCGAATCGCCTCTATGTGTACGCGAAACAACTCAGATCGCGTAGGCAAATCAACCTAAGTGTAGGCGAATCGGCTTGTAGGCGAATCGACCTGTAGGCGAAACGACCGGTTTCCTATGACATCTCATAAACCGTGAAAGAACTCACTAATTGGCAAATTATGCATGTTTCATTTCATGTTTTCTCCGCTTTGACAAGTGATTAAAGAAAAATTTAGGCTTTCATTGTATTCAAGTTTATGTGTACACGTATTTGAGTGAAACGCATTTCAACTGAACTGTTGGTTAGCGCGTAGGCATTATGAAATCACCTACAACTAATCACCAATGATACATGTAGATGCATGGAGATACACGTACGTGCTTACATGTGAATTGCCTACTCCTCAAATTATTCGGATTGGTCGGTAAACCTTTGTTTTACTACGCCGGGCTTATCACACTTTGATGTGAAAAGTGTAAGTCACAGAATGCCACATGTGTGAACAATGGCTTTCGTTGTTACTTGATACCACTGTCCCACTTGGGGTCAATTTCACAAAGGCCGTTTTGGATTATGATTTGCAACGTGCAAATTTGCACAGTGTACGCTTCAAAGAAAGGAACTTTAAGCCTTCCATTGAAAACTAAATGTACATGAAATGTTAGTCATACCAGCTACGTATTATGAGGAATTAGGTTACATGTACTCACCGGCCTTGAAATCGATCGATCAGTCCGTTGGTAATTCAGTCCGTTTATACTTGAATCGAGCAATCATCAACCATCTTTACAATCATCTTCCAACAGAGCACGTTCTGAGTTGAGCCTTGCTAATCTTAAGCGAAAATAATCTAAAGAATAGCGAAATAAACCACTTTCACGTACGATAACCAGCTCTATTCGACACAAACCCATTTTATTTGAAACTCACCGCCGGTTACCCAGCTATGCGACCGGGCCGCTTTCAAGGGGTCATGTGATTTACAACCGCACGCTCGAGAATTGCAGGCGCAAGTAACCGGTGAATGTGTGTTTGTGTCTGTGATCTGTGTGTGTTGGATTTCTCCGTGTTTGTGTGCGCCAGAAAGTGAAACGTGGATAGTTTTTTACTCCAGTGGTTGAAGAGTTGTGGGATTCGATGCAGAGCTGCCCTCCCTTACACAAAGGTACAGTATTAATCTTAAATTTCTTGAATAGATTCTACCTCCTCTTTGGCGGCCATTTTGGTTCGTTCGGTTCGGCTGAGGTCAGAAAAGTACATGTAAGTTACTCGGCCGAGTTTGGCGACCAGACATAAATGTGCAGTGAAAAAAGTGAGCTTCATTTGCAACATATTCGAATTTTACCTAATAAGTTGGATTTTTGCAAGAATATAGAATAATAATTCTTAGATATTGACTTTTCTTGCAAGTAAATAGGTCGAATAAATTTCAATGACTGTGTTATAGTCAAGCAGCACTCTCGTTCTGCAGCCAGTTGGAACGATCTTTACAACAGCTTGATATACAATGTCGCCTCAGGACAAACGTTCGTTACTCAAACTCAGTCAAAAAGTTGGACTTGGTGAGCAAATATAGACAGGCTAAATTAGAATCTATCTGGCAAGCCATTTGCATGTCACTGAATAAGAATGGTCTCTTTTGTTCATAAAACATTAATACACAAGTAAATAACTGGCTGAATATTCTAAAATTTCTCAATCAACATTACCTTCTGTAAAATCAAAGTGAACCAGTTTTGGTGTGAAATTTTATCAACTTACCGATATTGTGTTTTTGCATTCCTTCTACCATGAATCACTGGGAATTATTAATTTAGGATAACCTTTATTGACATGTCACTTTTTGGTCATATAAGAAATAATGTACATGTGTCAACTTCAGATTTTACTTCCAATTCAATTTCTGGTGGTCTGCAATAGCAGTACTGTCAAGTTCTATTAGTTGAAACTGTTATTTAAACATACTTTAGCGTGCATGGTTGCTGAAGGAAAGTATTTATGTGGGGCCTCTTCGCATGGATTTCCTGTCTGGATGAATAACCCTACTTTATTTATGTTTTATTTATTTATTTATTTATTTATTTTGTTATTTGCTAAATACTGTATACAAGATGGTCACCCACCCACTCTTTCAGTTTTGTAACTAAATGGTGGCTACATGTATACATAAAGGACAAGACAAGCATTTTAACCCTTTTTGGGTGAGAAATCTAATAAACTAGCCAGTCCACCCAGTCTTTCATGTAGAGCTGACCCTTCAAAGACCTTTGTAAGTCACTGAGTAGGTGTTTCTAGTTACAGTTCACCAATCATCTTCTGTTATGTTACAGTACTTTTTTGCCTCAAATTTTGTCAGTGGCTGAGAATATATACTATACACATGTACATGTATATATGGGTCCATTCAGTGACTATTTGGCTTGTTAAGCATACAATAGTATTTTTCACTGTTTAAAAACTACACCATTTATTAGGGGTTGCATGTACGTACATGTAATTGTATAAGAGCACGCAAAAGGTGTGCCTGTAGATGCCATACCAAAGGCACTAGCTACTCCTATTCGTCTGAGAGGAACTGTACAATATGGTTGCAGTTTTTTGGTTATTTCCCTTGGTATTTTATTTATGTTTATTTGACTTTGTATTTTTTTTTTCCAGGTGCATTTGTTAAAAACTGAAAACAGTATTTCCAAGTCTAACAGGGAATCCTGGGCAACAAAGCAGATAAGAAATACCACAACATTTGCAGTTCAGGGCCTATTTAGATAGTCTGAGTTTTACTTATGCTGCTGGTCTGGCATATCATTGGAAATATTGTAACGAGTTCACTTCATTTATCATTGCCTCTGGCTATGATTGTCGTAAGGTTTTAACACATTTCAAAATCCTGCAGCATTTTTTATGCCATGCACGACAGGCATGAGAAAGTTTTAGCTTTTATTTGCATGGAACAACTTGCATTGTAGGCTGTTCATTAGCATGTCGCATACAACATAGTCTAAATTGGCCCTTTATATGTACAGTGTAGTTTTGTTACTTTTTCAATTAGACCTGAAACTGAACAGAACAGAACAGAGGTATTAGTTTAAACATGGAGCAATCCTGTAGGGTGAGACACTTTTGCTTGGATCACTTGTTACATGTACATAAGCCACATTAGCAGTTCAGACATATTTGTAAGATTTTTACATGATGAAACTCAGATCAAAATGATAAGTTTAAAATGTTCGTTTAGCCATGGACTTTTGCCACAAAAAGTTATAAATGAGGAAAAGCATCAAGAGGCAAAAAAACCAGGCTCAAAAGAAAACTGGGGCTATGAAGGAAAGAATGTAATAATTAAAAATTAAGTCCAGCTAGCATGATGAAGGTGGCAACCAGCATAATGAGACGTCAAAATAAACCAAATTGAAATCAACATGTACACACAATGTACGTCGTTCTCTTTCCAGATTTTTTTGTGGAAACAGCTTTCTATCTTGCGTGTAATGGTTAATACATTTATTGAATGAGATCAAGTAACTGAAACTACAGCCCACCGAAGTTATACCTTCACAGATTCCTTTCATTTTTGCATTGTAGGTGAAGTGACAAAAATGAATAGGTATGAGAAAAATCATTTTTTTGTCTAAAGCTTCAGTTTATTACATGGTGATGTAAGATACTGTATCAACCAGTGGCAAATTGACTGTTTTACATAACTTGATAATTTTTCATATCTTTTGGCAAAAAAAAAAACTAAGCACAAAAAATACTTATGTAAGTTACTTACTTATGTAAGTTAAGTTACATTGTAATGTACATAAGAGATTTTTGGGGGCATATCTTTTTAATATGTTTTTGACAAATGCTATCAAAATTAGATTGAAATATACAGTCTGTAATATGTACTTGTAATATCAAAGTACATACATGGTAATCACTACGCAAGAGCTTGCTCTGCAGTTGTGCGTGAGTGGCAATTGTGCATGTGTTTTTAAATTCTAAGTGAGCAGCTCCTAAACCAATTTGATGAAATTCAGCCAAATTTGTAATATTATAGTTTTCCAGCAATACCATGTCCGCAAATTTGAATTTTCCTTCTATTTGAAAGGTTTAGCTTTTTTTCCAGAGGTACATGTAGTGCCTTTTATCTCTCAGCCTTACATTGTAAATTTTTAATTTTATTTGAAAGTTTTAGCTTGTTTTCTTAAGGTACAAGTAGTACTTTTTATCTCTAATCCATATTTACACATGGAACTTTAGCAGCTTACAAACACAGATGCAAACACAGATGCAAAAAAACTGCATCCCGGTTTGTGAGACCACTGCATAAAGAATCAAATCCACTGGCAATTGAAAGATGTAGAGGAGAATTCATATTTTTTGAAAGAAATTAAATTTTAACCCTTTACTAGAATTGTTAAGCTTTAATCAATGGTTTGTACAAGTGTTTGTCAAAACAATGGACATTACAGTAGCCTGTATGCAGACGGTCCTATGGAGTGGCTGATGACTTAATAGTCTAGCAATGGAAACATTTTTGGTTCCTCTACTGAATTTGATTTGCAGTCGTAAAAGCTCTGGCTGATCAGTATTATTTTGCAAATGTATCAAGTTCTGTAAAGTATCTTAGTCAACATCTTCAGACGACAGTGCAATGCAACACGTTAGTTTTAACTGTATTTTTTTTGTTTGGCTCTTCGGTAGAGACTAAAATATTTCAGTCAACCAAAGTAAAATTTTGCAAAGTACAGTGTGTGTACCTGTAAATGTGTCGAATGTAACAACCATTTTTTATTCCTAGGCCGTCACTTGTCAAGCTGAAAAGTCATAAGCCAACTTAGAGTTTAGTTAATGTTTATAGGGTTGCTCCATGTTTAAAATCAATTTGGTATTAGAAGGTTTTGTTAAGATATACATTGTATAATCATTATTCACTGTACGTTGCTGGTTTTGGTGGTATGCCAATTGTTGTACCCTGGCCATTTGAATTTCCATAGAATATGTATTAGAAATTGCACTGCAGTTTGCAATAAAAATTATCATTGAGGCACATAAGAATTGGTTGGAACGTTTGTCAAACACTGTTAACCAAAAGCCTGGAAAGCCCAGGGAAACCTGGGCTTCTAGGTTTTTGAATTCTTAGAACATTAGGCTTGAGGCTTTTCAAGTACTGTGATGTTTTCGAACCACACTAACCGGGCTTTTCAGGTGCATATGATAAGTTCGAACCAGACTTTCTGGAAAACCCTGGTAAAACCAGACAAACAAGGTTTT